>SJYX01022490.1:131357-144314 GCA_006410675.1 Oreotragus oreotragus
GACTGCAAGGAGATCCAACCAGTCCATCTTAAAGAGATTAGTCCTGGATGTTCATTGGAAGGACTGATGCTGAAGCTGAAACTCCAATACTTTGGCCACCTGATGTGAAGATTTAACTCATTGGAAAAGACCCTGATGCTGGGCGGGATTGAGGGTAGGAGGAGAAG
This sequence comes from Oreotragus oreotragus, assembly GCA_006410675.1. Classification (NCBI taxonomy): domain Eukaryota; kingdom Metazoa; phylum Chordata; class Mammalia; order Artiodactyla; family Bovidae; genus Oreotragus; species Oreotragus oreotragus. The sequence continues at coordinate 131,525 of SJYX01022490.1, forward strand.
GGGACGACAGACGATGAGATGTCTGGATGGCATCACTGACTCGATGGACGTGAGTTTGAGTGAACTTCGGGAGTTGGTGATGGACAGGGAGGCCTGGTGTGCTGCGATTCATGGGGTCACAGAGTCGGACATGACTGAGCAACTGAACTGAACTGAACTGATTTATGGCTCTCAGCTCTAGCTGTTAATCAGAATCCCCTGAAGAGCTTTTTATAAACAGATTCTTAAGCCTCACCTGAACCTTCTAAATCATCTAGGGCAGGACCTGGAATCTATTCAGAGTTGAGGACATCATTTCTAACCTTTAAGTGTGGAGTACTCCACCACTGATGCTTTTGAACTGTGGCATTGGAGAAGACTTGAAAGTCTCCTGGAGAGCAAGGAGATCAAACCAGTCAACCCTATGGATGTGAGTATGGATGTGAGAGATGGCTGGATGGCATCACCAACTCGATGGACTTGAGTATGAGTAAATTCTGGGAGTTGGTGATGGACAAGGAAGCCTGGCATGCTGCAGTCCTTGGGGTTGCAAAAAGTCGGACACGACTGAGCAACTGAACTGAACTAATGGATGAGGGTTGGACTATACAGAAATCTGAGTGCTGAAGAATTGGTGCTTTTGAACCATGGTGCTGGAGAACTTTTGAGAGTCCTTTGGCCTGTAGGAGATCAAACTAGTCCATCCTAAAGGAAATCAGTCCTGAATATTCACTGGAATAACTGATGCTGAAGCTGAAACTCCCATATTTTGGCCACCTGGTGCAATGAGCTGACTTGTTGGAAAAGACCCTGATGCTGAGAAATATTGAAGGCAGAGGAGAAGGGGACGACAGACAATGAGATGGTTGGATGGCATCAACTCAATGGACATGAGTTTGAGTAAGCTCCGGGAGTTGGTGATGGACAGGGAAACATGGTGTGCTGCAGTCCATGGGATTGCAAAGTCACATATAATTTAGCAACTGAACAGCAAAAACCCCACCATTCTGTCCTTGACCCTGTCTCAGATTTTTCACACGGCATATTTCCAGGATTCCATGTTTTTAATCGGAACCTAGAAAGCAAAAAACTGAATTCATCACTCAACCCTGAATGAAAATATCTAGATTTTGTGTAGGTGAATGATATAATCTTTCATCCCATTAGTGAAGCCAGAAAAGCCTGGGTTCATTTTATATTCTTCCCTTTCCCACCCACTTAATCTTTCAGTCCTGAACATCTCTCCCCTTTATGCCTAGAGCCCTGGCTCAGACTTTCACTATTGCTGGGACGATTGCATTAGCCTCTTTCTAGATTTCCCTGAGTTGAATCTCACTGATTTCACCTCCTACCCGATCCATAACCCTCAGTTTCAGAGTGGACATTCTAACATAAAACATCTGCTAAAAAATCTTCAATGCTTTCCCCATCACTGCTAATTTAAAGTATAAATTCTCTTGTATTTGCACATAGACATTCAAGGTCCTTCAAGATTTTACCCCAGCATTTCAAGGTCATTGGCAGTGGCTTCACTGCTGACACCATACTCAAATCAGTCCTTAGCCACAAGTGGTCCCTCAGCTTCTCCATGTCTTTGTACACATTGTTCTCCAATGGAAACATTATTCCTACACCTGTTTTCTGAATACGATCTGCTCGCTGCCAGCTCTGGGACGTCTTCACTGTCTTCTCCTGATAGACTAAGAAACTACTTCTCTTTTTTTCCCACTGTGCTTTGCTTGTTACCGATCTAAACTCATACTGCACATGATAGACCAATAAATTGAGAGATGAGTTGTTGGGGCAAGAAATAGTGACTTTATTCAGAAAGCCAGCAGACTGAGATGGTAGACCAGTGTCCTAAAGAACCATCTTACCCAACTTAGAATCCAGGCTTCTTTTATTCTAAAAGGGGAAGGGGTGTGGTTGGTTGCTGCAAACTTCCTGGTTCTGGAGTCCTTTGTTCTTATAGCTGTCCACATAGGTCCGGTCATGATGTTCCTGTAAACCTCCAACAAGATAAGTGTTACTCACCGTTCTGCAGTGTTTTTTTCTTTAATCTCTCTATGAATGGGAAAGTTTTATACTGTTAAAGGTCAGAGCCTTGAGAATGAGCTATCCTGTATATTTCAGGCTACAGGAAATATAATTAACTTGTATCAAAAGCAATAGAATACAAAGGTTAAAGTAAAAGAAACAGATTCAATATGGAGCCAGATTTGTTCTTCCCTATTACAGGCTCACGCTTCTATAATAGCATTTGTTTGACTGGGTTATAATGGCTTTTCTGCGTATCTCCCTCCACTATTGGAAGGGAAGCTACTGAGGGCCTGGGGCAATGCCTTGCACAAAGCACAAATGTGAGATGACTGAATGAATGAATGACCCTGTCAGTTCTAAACATCCTGTAAGCCTAGAAATGCTTCAGAACAAAAAAATGAGGTAAAATATTAAATTTCATGATTAAATTAACACCTAAGCAATCACTTGCAGCAACGTGGAAATGGACAGAGGTCTCAGCAGGGAGTGGGCGAAAGATGAGGAAAGAAGAGCAATGCAGTCCTAGGCAGAACAGAAAACCAACGTCCTGACCCCAGCTCTGCGTTCTTAATGACAAAGCTATTTTACAAGATCGAATTAGAAGTGAAGTGACTAGAAAATTAAGATCAATTTGATTGAAAGCCACTGAATACCATAATTTCACAGAAGAACCATTTAAGTGCTTAAAGAAAATAATTTTCACTTCCAGCTGTTTTTCTCTGACCCTCTTCTCCAGTATTGACATGGGCTAGGCCTAAAAAAGCTGAAACTCTCCTTAGAAAAGAGAAAAGATGTAGAATGTCCAAAGTGAAACATCTTCCCATTGGCTCTTCTCTGAAGGGAAACTTCACTGACAGGCTCCTTAAAGCTCCTGCCATCTGCTTATCTTTGTTCAGCCATGTTCGACTCTGCATCCCCATGGACTGTAGCCAACCAGGCTCCTTTATCCATGGGATTTCTCAGGCAAGAATACTAGAGTGGGTTGACGTTTGCTTCTCTAGGGGATAGACCGGGGAAGGCAATGGCACCCCACCCCAGTACTCTTGCCTGGAAAATCCAATGGACGGAGTAGCCTGGTGGGCTGCAGTCCATGGGGTCGCTAACAGTCGGACAGACTGAGCGACTTCACTTTCACTTTTCTCTTTCATGCATTGGAGAAGGAAATGGCAACCCACTCCAGTATTCTTGCCTGGAGAATCCCAGGGATGGGGGAGCCTGGTGGGCTGCCGTCTATGGGGTCACACAGAGTCGGACACAACTGAAGTGACTTAGCAGCAGCAGCAGCAGCAGGGGATAGACACCACCCAGGGATCAAACCCAGGTCTTCTGCATTGGCAGGCAGATTTTTTACCATTAGCGCCACCTGGGAAGGCCCCAGAACCAGGACTCAAAGGGGAAGTTTCTGTGGTCAAGACCCTCATCTCCGTGAAAAATGTCTCGCTTTTAATACATTTCTTGTTTAAACAAACCTTAAAGGACCATTTGCTGCCAGATTCTTAGAACTGGCATACAATGAATTTTTTTCTTTGCTATTTGTGCTACCCAGCCTGTAGACTTTAACTTAACAAAGAACGTTTAGTATAAGGTAGCAATGTGAATGAATAGTTTTTTGTGTGCTTACTAAAAATGGGGGCTCCAAAGAACAAATCAAAAATCCATTAGGAATAATTCTGCTTTACCCAGTGATGGACAGAAATCATGCAGGGAGATGGGAGGGGATTGTGAAAGACCTTATTCTAAAGAGGCAGCAGTGTCAAATGTCAGTCAAATAACTGTTGAACGAAATCCAGCCCAGATGTAGGAATGAGCCCCACACCCAGCCCTCTGTGTCTCTCCTTCTGTGTCTCAGGCTCTATGTTTGTCACACACACACACTTCACAAATAAAATTCACTCAATCAGAACCATATCAGGGCGAAGCTCCTCTTTGGGCTTGATACTTAAACTTTCCAGTAATTACTGGTATGAAATTCTTTAGCAGCAAAGAACAAGGTCCTTCTCTGTGACTCCTTTTTGTTCTGAAGGTAAAAACAAAGGCTTTTTAAAAAAAAATTTTGTTGGAGTATAGTTGATTTACAATGTTGTGTTAGTTTCAGGTGTTCAGCAAAGTCATATACATATATCCACTCTTTTTTTAGATTCTCTTCTGATACAGGCTGTTACAGAATATTGAGTAGAGTTCCCTGTGCTGTACTGAAGGTCCTTGCTAATTATCTATTTTACATATAGTAGTATATATATGTCAATCCCATATCTCTCCCTTGTCTCTCCCCTGCTTATTTTCTGGTAAGTATAAGTTTGTTTTCTACATCTTTGACTCAAATTCTGTTTTGTAAATAAGTTCATTTGTACCCTTTATTTAGATTCCACATATAAGCAGTATCATATGCTATTTATCTTTCTGTGTGTGATTTAAGACATAGTTTCTCACAATCACCTAAGGCCTAACATAATCTAACAGCCATTAACCCTTCCATCTTTTGTAATCTGCTTCTTCCCACTCTGTATTTCAGCCCTAATGGCTTTATCTCAGTCCTTCAAAGTGCGGGACTCAGTGCCACTTTAGGACCTTTAAAATGCCTGAAACCCTGTCTTCTCTCACTACAAGCTTTTTAACTTTTTTTATTTTTAATTGGGAGACAATTGCTTTATCATATTGTATTGGTTTCTGTCATACATCAACATTAATCAGCCATAGGTATATATATGTCCCCTCCCTCTTGAACCTCCCTCCCACCTCCCACCCCATGCCACCCCTGTAGGTTGTCAGAGAGCACTGGGTTTCAACTCCCTTTGTTATACAGCAAATTAGATACTNTTTCTGTCATACATCAACATTAATCAGCCATAGGTATATATATGTCCCCTCCCTCTTGAACCTCCCTCCCACCTCCCACCCCATGCCACCCCTGTAGGTTGTCAGAGAGCACTGGGTTTCAACTCCCTGTGTTATACAGCAAATTAGATACTGGCTGTCTATTTTACATATGGTAATATGTATGTTTCCATACTATCCTCTCAATTCATCCCGCCCTCCCCTTCTCCCACTGTGTCCATAAGTCTGTTCTCTGTCTACATGTCCATTGCTGCCCTGCAAATAGTTTCCTCAGTACCATCTTTCTAGATTCCATATAAATGCATTAATATATGTTTGTATTTCTCTTTCTGACTTACTTCACTCTATGTTATAAGCTCTAGGTTCATCTACCTCATTAGAACGGACTCAAATGCATTCCTTTTCATGGCCTGTTGTATGTATATGTACCACAACTTCTTATCCACTCTGTCCCTGGACATCTAGGTTGCTTCCATGTCCTAGCTGTTGTAAATAGTGCTGCAGTGAACACTGGGGTACATGTATATTTTTCAGTTATGGTTTCCTCAGGGTATATGCCCAGCAGTAGGATAGTTGGGCCATATGGCAGTTTTATTCTTAGTTTTTAAATGAATCTCCATACTATTCTCTAAAGTGGCTGTATCAATTTACATTCCCACCAACAGTGCAAGAGGGTTCCATTTTCTCTGCACCCTCTCCAGCATTTATTGTTTGTAGATTTTTTGATGATGGCCATTCTGACCGGTAATTCCAACTTAGCCTTCACACTCCAATTTGAACATATCTTCTTCAAGAAAGCCTGCAGGGATCCCCCAGACCAGATCAGCTTTGTTTTAGAAAGTCCCCTACTGTCATATATCTTTGCTTCATGTCACTGTTTGCATTTTTGTCATTTTGTATTCATTTGTGAAATTAATTAATGTCTCATCTCCCCAACCCCAGTGGTAAACCCCAGGAAAGTGGGCCCCACTTCTGGATTTGTTAATCATCATATCTCAGTACCTAGCAAGGTTCTTGGGGAAGGCAATGGCACCCCACCCCAGTACTCTTGCCTGGAAAATCCAATGGACGGAGTAGCCTGGTGGGCTGCAGTCCATGGGGTCGCTAACAGTCGGACAGACTGAGCGACTTCACTTTCACTTTTCTCTTTCATGCATTGGAGAAGGAAATGGCAACCCACTCCAGTGTTCTTGCCTGGAGAATCCCAGGGATGGGGGAGCCTGGTGGGCTGCCGTCTATGGGGTCACACAGAGTCGGACACGACTGAAGNGGTAAACAAGCTGGCTGCCATGCAGGAGACCTGGGTTCGATCCCTGGGTTGGGAAGATCCCCTGGAGGAGGAAATGGCAACCCACTCCAGTATTCTTGCCTGGAAAATTCCATGGACAGAGGAACCTGGTGGGCTACAGTCCACGGGGTTGCAACGAGTCGGACAGGACTGAGCCACTAGCTTGTACTTGTGTGTATCTGTTGCTGGGGAAACAGGACCTTGGCCCAAGGCTGCTCTTGACGGTTTGTTTCTCCCTGGTCTTGCGTCCCCTCCCTTCACTAATTGAATCTGCCCATTGGAACTCAGGGAAGGTCTCGGAGGCTGAATGGAGGGTGTTTCCTGTAATCAGAGAAATGCGGAACACAGAGAGGCTTTATGCCCAGGAGCCCCACAGGGCCCTGCTCGGTGTCATCTTGACCAAGTTTTAGTCAGGCTTCTCCCTTTCCCAGCAAGCTGGACTCTGCTTGCCCCAGACCTGAGTAAGCACCGAAAGAGTAGAATGTGCCTTCCCTGTCAGCATCTCCTGGGAGTCAGCTGACCACACCAGACGATTTTTTTTTTTTTACCAGATCCCACTTGTCATTTTCCATGGCTTATTTGGCTTCCCTCCAAGGATCCTGCTTGCCTCTTCCTTTATCCTAGACGAGAAAAACTTTTCTTGGCTTAATTTTTAGATGTTCACGGATTTCCGAGACGGGTGTGTCCTATCTATTGCAGTAGTCTTTCTTTCTAATGAATGTCTCTCCCTAGCTACGTCCTGATTTGTTTTTATTGGACAGTGTTTGCGCTGAGATCTGAGATGTGTGGAGGAGGGAAAAACAGTCTTGTGGGTAGAGGAAACAGCATATACAAAGGTCCGGAGGTGGGTGGGAGCATTGACCACTTACGACCCCATAGACTGTAGCCTACCAGGCTCCTCTGTCTATGGGATTTTCCAGGCAATAGGACTAGAGTGGATTGCCATTTCCTCCTCCAGGGGATCTTCCCAACCCAGGGCTCGAACCTGGGTCTTCCGCATTGTAGACAGACGCTTTACCGTCTGAGCCACCAGGGAAGTAATCTGAAGAATTAAAGATTAGATGCTAAATAAATAAGCCCCAGGTCAAGGACCCAGGTTCCCTCTATCTTTCTGCTCACTTGTCCTCAGGTGTTAGCTGATTCCCTCAAGGCGGCAAAATAGCGACAGCAGCTCTACTCACTTTACAGAAAGCTTCCTCCCCCTCCTTTGTAAGACGGAGGAGAGTCTTCAGGAAAGCACCCCCGGAAGACCTCCCTCAGGTCTTATCGGCCAGGACTGTACGCATGGCTTTGCCCCGGCCAATCTGATATAATTTAGATGAATCGCGATTCACCCCTGTGGTCTGGAAGAGGCTGGCCTCAGGAAAGCAACAGGCCACCTGACACTTGAACAAAATGGGGGCTTTTTGGTCTAGAAGAGAGGGTTATGGGTGAACACCCAGAAGTGGCTGCCTTTTGCACCTTCTATGAACATGATTATAAGCCTTGAGGAATTTCTGGAGGAGGTTGATGGGATAGAATTCACTCTCTCAAAATAAACTGCAACCATATACAAACATTCCTTGCAGGAATAGGAGGCTTTGTGATGATTACTGTTCCGTGAACTATTCTTGGTATCTGCAATAGCAACAGTGATCACGGAAGCCCCACAGGCCTGCTCCTGCATTTCTGCGCATTTCAAGGACAGAGTGAAGAGAGGCAATAAAGTGTTTAAAAGACTGTGAGTGTTGTTTCTCCTATGGCTGCTGGAAAATGCTGGACACAGCGACTGACTCCCTGCAGGAAGTTTCTCTTCTGGGGAGGTAGCAAAAGAAGGGCACTTTTAGCTGGCAGCTTCCAGAGCAACAGTCCCCATCAGCTCTGGTTCAGAGAGATCCTGCCACCTTTGCTCGCTGGTTCTGTGTCCTACGGCTCTCCTCATGGCTCAGCTGATAAAAGAATCTACCTGCAAAGCAGAAGACCTGGGTTCAACCCCTGGGTCGGGAGGATCCCCTGGAGAAGGGAAAGGCTACCCACTCCGGCCTGAAGAATTCCATGGACTGTATAGTCCATGGGCGGGGAAGGCAATGGCACCCCACCCCAGTACTCTTGCCTGGAAAATCCAATGGACGGAGTAGCCTGGTGGGCTGCAGTCCATGGGGTCGCTACCAGTCGGACAGACTGAGCGACTTCACTTTCACTGTTCTCTTTCATGCATTGGAGAAGGAAATGGCAACCCACTCCAGTGTTCTTGCCTGGAGAATCCCAGGGATGGGGGAGCCTGGTGGGCTGCCGTCTTTGGGGTCACACAGAGTTGGACACGACTGAAGTGACTTAGCAGCAGCAGCGTCCATNAGACTGAGCGACTTCACTTTCACTTTTCTCTTTCATGCATTGGAGAAGGAAATGGCAACCCACTCCAGTGTTCTTGCCTGGAGAATCCCAGGGATGGGGGAGCCTGGTGGGCTGCCGTCTATGGGGTCACACAGAGTTGGACACGACTGAAGTGACTTAGCAGCAGCAGCAGCAGCAGCAGCAAGATTCTTAAGTACGTGGTAGGGTCTCAGTGCTTTTTTGTTAAGCGAATGAATAAATGAACTGGTCCAATCCAGAAAACAAAGCTAACTCTTCATTCTCTCTCTCAAGAACCTGAAGATATCTACACACCTTTAATTAAGATTTAACATGGACATTCTGTTTTGGAGAAAAATGCACTTCAGGACTAATTACAATTTCACAGGACAATGAGGCAATCTTTAGTCACAGACTCTTTCTCTCTGTATCACTTCCTAGACTTACTCCAGGTTCAGGGTAACAGAAGAAAATTCCTGCATCCATGCTCTTTCCAATGTGACTTGCAGTTCATCAAGAGATGGAGACTCTTTCCTCACCTCTAGAATCTGGTTTGCTAATAGAATGCAGTGGAAATGACGTTCAGCCCATCACAACCCAGTGCCTCAGGAGGCTTCAGTTGCTTCTGTTCTTGCATTGCTGCCATGTTATGAGATCAAGCCAACACTAGCCTGTTGAAGGGTGAGAGCTGTGTGGAGCAACGTCAAGTTATCACAGACAAGGCAATTCTAGATCAGTTGTCTGCCAGTCTTTAAGTAGAGATCAGCCAAGACTCTTAGATCAGCAAAACTGCTCAATCAACCTATAGCTAAACAAGTGCTTATTGTTTAAGTTTGGCATGGTTTGTTACATGGCAATAACTATCTGAGACAGACACCATTTAAGGCAATGTTACTAGGCTCCTAAAAGTAATTATTGTTACTCCATTCCTTTTGCTTCTGCTTCAATAGCACAGAACTTTCAGGTAGATAAACCTAGTTATAAATCTTCTCTGAAACATGTATTAACCAGATGAATTTTGGACCACTTAATTAGTAGTTCTAAGGCTCAAATTTCTTATCTATAAAATATTTATTTGTTTATTTTTGGCTGCACTCGTAGCTATGCACAGGCTTTCTCTAGTTGTGGTGAGTGGAGACTGCTCTTCTTTGCAATGCTCAGACTTCTCACTGTGGTGACTTCTCTTATTGTGGAGCACAGGTTTTAGGTGTTCTGACTCAGCAGTTGTGGCTTTCGGGCTTAGTTGGCCCATGGCACATGGCATCTTCCTGGACCAGGGATTGAACCCACATCTGCTGCATTGCCAGGTTGATTCTTAAGCACTGGACTGTCAGCGAAATCCTTATCTATAAAATAGAATTAATAATATTGTCACAGAGAAGGAATCTAATTGTCCCCCAAAATCTTATCTTCCTTTCTCTGTGTTTTAGATTCCCCAGCTTTTAATTGGGCACATGGTTGCCCACCTATATGACTAGATTCTGGCCAATGAGCTCTAAATGAAATGTCATGCTGTAGAAACATTCCTAAGGAAGCTGGTACATTTCTTTCACCCCCTTTTTCTTCATTCCTTTCCTTTCTGTTGGCATGGCAGCTAGTGGCCACTTAGGGAGAGAAAGAGTTTAGATCCCTAAGGACTTTGTGGAGCAGAACTTTGGAACCAGCCCTAGATTGCCTACAATGCCGGGATGATCTCCCAGAGAAGGAAATGGCAACCCACTCCAGTACTCTTGCCTGGAAAATCCCATGAACAGAGGAGCCAGGTAGGCTACAGTCCATGGGGTCGCAAAGAGTCGGACACAACTGAGCGACTTCACTTTCACTTTCACTAGACTGCCTACCTCTGGATGTTAATGTGAGAGGAATAAAATTCTTGCTTGTTTAAGACATCATTATCTTAGGTTTCTGTTACTCACAACTGAATCTAATCCAAGTTGATCTAAATCCATTCCTTGGTTTATTGTGAGTTAGGTGATAATATAAGTGCCTACATCCCAGGGATCAACCCAGCATCTCTTAAGTCTCCTGCATTGGCAGGCGTGTTCTTTACAACTAGTGCCACCTGGGAAGCCCCTAGGATACAGTAAGAGACAATAAATAGACATAGCTATTATTTTTTGATTGATAGTAATAATAGAGGCAATACCAACATACCTCCACAGCTAATGCTGAGATAAAACTGGTAATATTGTTGAAGTCAGCTAAAAATATGGCTCTAGTCACAATATTTACATAATAGTATAGATCTGTGAGATGTTTGTTGATTATGTTATCTAAAAGAGTTTACTTCTTAACTCATGCATCATTAAAATAAAATTTTATCTTAATGAAATTTAGCAAACATATACATTAGCAATGTTAGTATAGCACTCACTTTGTCATAAATTTTAATTCACTCATGTAGTATTCCCCTAAATACATGGCAAAACAGGAGAAGGTTTTTAGCCTTTTTTCCCCCTCATAAACATTTTAAAACTATATTAAGAAAATACAATCTTCATATGTACTTGAAAAGGAATGTTATATATATATATATATACAACATTTACTAAAGCCATATAGTTTCTTAACAAAAAAATTATATCGCAGCTTTAAAATACTGAAAAACTTTATTTTAGCTATTGGAAGAAGAAGTAGTCTTTAGAAAACGATTAGCATTGTAACTCTGCCATTAGCTTCTTTGGTATTCCCTACTGTGAAGATCATTATTTTGAGACTTGAAAAGTCAGCAAAAAGGCATGCAGAACCTCTCCCAGTACTGAATCAATTTTTTTTAAAGACAAATTTTCCTCAGAAATATGGTGAAACACAGAGAAGTCATTCATAATCAGTTCCTCAAGCAAAAATTCTTTTTAATTATTTGAACATTGGAAAAAGAGCTCACAGAGAAATACTGTTCACAGTGGGTTCCATATAAGCATTTGATAGTTAATTGTCACTACCAGAGTAACTGACAGGTCCCAGTTTAACTGGAATTGGGCTTTCCCATTATGATGGCTTTTTCTGTATGGAAATCTATTATGAAGACTTAAAGTTCTATACTGTGAAGATCAAGAGAGTTTTTTGTTTTTATTTAAATGGCTATTAGAGGGAGTTGGTACAAATATTCCAAAAAAAAAAAAAAGCCAAACTAATGTAACAGGAGAGTCAAGAAAAGGTTTCAAGGTATAAATGGATTTGACATGCCTTTTTTGGCCTGAGGGATCTTAGTTCTCTGACCACAGTCGAACACACATCCCCTGCAGTGGAAGTGCACAATCTTAACTGCCTGGAGAGTCCTGGAATTGAGATGCCTTAGGGGGAATGGCCATCTGACTAGTAAGACACACAAGTACAAGAGAAGCAAAGTCAAGGCAAGAGGCAGGACAGCCTGTGGTCAAGTTACCTATTGGTCTAACCAGCGGGATGCCAGTTGGAAATCAGTTCAGTCGCTCAGTCGTGTCCGACTCTCTGCGACCCCATGAATCGCAGCACGCCAGGCCTCCCTGTCCATCACCATCTCCCAGAGTTCACTCAGACTCACGTCCATCGAGTCGGTGATGCCATCCAGCCATCTCGTCCTCTGTTGTCCTCTTCTCCTCCTGCCCCCAATCCCTCCCAGCATCAGAGTCTTTTCCAATGAGTCAACTCTTCGCACGAGGTGGCCACAGTACTGGAGTTTCAGCTTCAGCATCATTCCTTCCAAAGAAATCCCAGGGCTGATCTCCTTCAGAATGGACTGGTTGGTAGTACATAAGACTGGGAATGCATACTGTGACATTACAGAGGGTGCAATATGGGATGTTGCATCAAATTCATTAATAATTGGTAACCATTAAAAAGTTTTTAAAGGACAGATAAAAAAAAAATCAGTGTTGACTTCGTGGGGTGAATTATACCAAACATTTACAGAAGAGTTAATACCAGTTCCTCATGAATTCTTCCAAAAATGTGAACATGAGAGACCACTTCCCAGCTTGTTCTATGAGACCACGATTACCCTGTTGCTAAAACCAAGGAAAGACATCATAAGAAAAAAAAATTTTTGATAGAAAAAAGAATTCAATTAAAAAACGGGCAAAGGATATGAATCGGTATATCTCCAAGGAAGATATACAAATTGGCAATAAGCACATGAAAAGATACTCAGCATAATTGTCATCAGTTCAGTTCAGTCGCTCAGTCGTGTCCGACTCTTTGCACCCCATGAATCACAGCATGCCAGGCCTCCCTGTCCATCACCAACTCCCAGAGTTCACTCAAACTCACATCCATTGAGTCGGTGATGCCATCCAGCCATTTCATCCTCTCTCGTCCCCTTCTCCTCCTGACCCCAAT
>SJYX01022490.1:156742-194547 GCA_006410675.1 Oreotragus oreotragus
CTGTGGTGTTGGAGAAGACTCTTCAGAGTCCCTTGGACTGCAAGGAGATCCAACCAGTCTATCTTAAAGGAAATCAGTCCTGAATATTCATTGGAAGACTGAGGCTGGAGCTAAAGCTCCAAACTTTGGTCACCTGATGTGAAACACTGACTCACTGGAAAAAACCCTGATGCTGGGAAAGATTGAAGGCAGGAGTTGAACGGGACGACAGAGGATGAGATGATTGGATGGCATCACCAACTTGACGGACATGAGTTTGAGTAAGCTCCAGGAGTTGGTGATGGATAGGGAATGGAAAGTCCCATGGATGGAGGAGCCTGGTGGGCTGCAGTCCCTGGGGTCGCTAAGAGTCAGACACGACTGAGTGACTTCCCTTTCACTTTTCACTTTGGGGAAGGAAATGCAACCCACTCCAGTGTTCTTGCCTGGCGAATCCCAGGGACAGGGGAGCCTGGTGGGCTGCCGTCTCTGGGGTCGCACAGAATCGGACACGACTGAGGTGACTCAGCAGCAGCAGCAGGGAAGCCTGGTGTGCTGTATCCATGGAGTTGCAAAGAGTTGGAGATGACTGAGTGACTGAACTGAGTATATGTTGATTATATAGCAATATAAAAAATATCACTTAGCATTTTAAAAATCATGCTATCTGGGAATAATCTGATGAAATTAAAAACACCTTCATAGAAAAATCAAAGAACTATATTGAAAGAAAAATAAATAAAATCTAAAAACATAGAATGAACATGCTACATTTGTGGATTGAAAAACACTGTTGTAAAGATGTAGTTCTTCCCAAATTGATCTAAGATATTAAATGTAAATCCAATTTAAGCCTGAACAGGTTTTTAGGCAAATTTACTACTTGATTCTAAAATTTATTTGGAAATTCAAAGGGCCAAGAATAGCATAGATAGTTATGAAGAAGAACAAAGTTAATAAACTTACAAAACTGTAACAATTGATTAGTGTGTCATTCTTATAAAAATAGACAAATAGACCATTGGAACTGAACAGAGAGTTAGACACAGAATGAGTGTGGTATCATGAGGAAAGAAGTGGTCTTTTCAAATAATGCTGTGTTAATTGATATCCATATAAGAAAAAAAAAGTGAAAATTGAATCTTAACCCTCACCTCAGACAAGATTAACATTAGAGAATTTTAATTCCAAACATGAAACAATACTCCTAGAAAGAAGACAGATGAGAGTATTTTCATGAGTTTGAGATAGGTGACAATTTTCTAAAGTAGGGCAAACCATAAAGTACAAATCATAAAGATGAAGATCTGAAAATTGAACTATATTAAAGTAAAAATGTATGTTTATCAGTATCATTAAAACAGTGAAAAGGAAAACAGGCAAGCAGGAGAAGATATTTGTTGTAGAAATATTCAACCCCAAAACTGCATCTATTGGGCTGGCCAAAAAGTTCATTTGGGTTTTTCTGTTACAACTTAAGGAAAAACTCGAGTAAACAAATGGAAAAACCTGAATGAACTTACCGGCCAACCCAATATATGTGATGCATTCCTACTAGTCGATAGAAGAAAGCAGCCGACTTGATAGAACGATGGGCAAAAGATTAAAATTGGTATTCCATAAAAAGGAATAATCAATAAACCTGGACAAGGTGCTTGTTTTATTAATCATCAACAAAGTGCAAATTAAAACCACTGCACACCCACCAAAATAGCTAAAATGAACAAGACTAACAGTACAAAATGTTGTGAAGTATGTGAAACAAATCTTTCATACCCTGCTGGTAAAAGTGTAAATGTGTATTACAACTTTGAAAACCTGTTTGACAATATCTATTAAAGTTGGACTTAAATCCTCCATTTTTCACTGTATAACCAAGGGAAGCTTACATATACAAGTCCCAAAAATAAAAAACAAAATATTCTTATCAGGACTCTCCATAATAGCTCGAAACTCAAAACAATTCAAATGTTCATCAATATTTGATAGATATATTATAAATATGTATATTATGATATTTTTATATAATGGAATACTATACAACAATGGGGCTTCCCAGGTGGCTCACTGAGTAAAGAATCGCCTGCAATGCAGGACATGTAAGAGACATAGGTTCAATCCCTGGGTTGGGAAGATCCCCTGGAGGAGGGCATGGCAATCCACATCGTTATTCTTGCCTAGAGAATCCCATGGGCACAGGAGCCTGGTGGGCTACAGTCCATAAAGTTGCCCCGAGTTGGACACAGCTGAGCACAGCACACAGCACACACTATGACTGATTTTCACAAACATTAATGTTGAATGAAAATCAGATTCAAAATGATACTTTTAACTGCAGTTTTACAAAGATCAGAAACAGGTAAAACTACGATGAAAGAAGTCAAAATAGTAGTTAGCTCTGGAGTGAGGAATGACTAATCGGGGGTACCTGGAGGCTTCCCATGGTGTTGGTTATAATCTATCTCTCGATCTGAGTGGTGGTCATGTGGGTGTGTTCACTTTACAAAAAATTATTTGGCTGAACCTTTCTGTAAATATAATACTTCAATAAAACACTTACTGAAAAAGAAGTCCCTTCTAGGTTTATAGATCTATGAAAATTTAGAATTTGAAACAGAAGATATAAACTTAATTAGTTGTTCTTCAAACAGTTCTTGAAGACTGTGTTGAAATGATGACTGACATTACAAGCACTGGAAGAGGAAAAAAAAGATACATGGGATTTGAATTTTTTTTAATTAATAACCTAAGTCAGAAATTTATTTTACTACTATGACAAAGAAGAGCATTTATTGTTGACTCAACTAAGAAAATATATCCACTACTATGCTCTTTTTTTAAGTTTTATTTTATATTGAAATTCATTTGATTTACAATTTTGTCTTAGTTTCAAGTATATCCACGACTATACTCTTTCTGCTTCTGAATAAGTAATTCTCCCTTTTTACATTTCTTTATTTTCAGAGTGTCTGGAAATAAATTCAAATTCTTAATGTTCCTAAGTTTCATGTTTTCATGGAACTTTATATGCATTACTTTTCTTTCCCCTTAACCAACAATTCTCACTTTTTGTTGTGAGAATTGTTGTGAAGCAAGGTTCAACCTCAGAGTAGCTAGTGTAAATTCTCAGGATACCAGGCTAGTGAAAATAGCAAACTACAGTTAAGTCTTTCTTATAACTTATGAAAAATAGATAAGTTTGGAGAAACATTCCAAATACATTTCAAATGCACTATTGTTGAATATTAAATTGTGGATAGGGGAAGCTGATCAATAATCTGCTAAGTCAAATCCTTATGACAAAGTTGAAAGATTTTATTCCTTTCACTAATCAAGGCAAGATAACTAAAAAGGACCTACAGTGTAACACAGGGAACTCAATACTCTGTAATGACCTGCATGGAAAAAGAATCTAAAAAAGAGTGAATATATGTATATGTATAACAGATTCATTTTGCTGTATAGCAGAGACTAATTCAACATTGTAAACCAACTATTTGTTGTTCTTGTTTAGTTGCTCAGTTATGTCCAACAATGTATGCTAATTAAAATTAAAAAAAAAAAATCAAGGCAGAAACAGGAGAGCAGATGTAAACTGCAGCTTTACCTGAAACCCCGATTTTACATTTTCCATGTTAGAACTTCCTGGATCCTTAGAAAGCTAATTCTAGAACAAGCCTATTTCATCTCTCAGAGGGCACATATACCACAAAAAATTGGGTAGTACATTTCTACTTTTTAAAAAACTTCTGTATCCCAGGTTTCTGAGAGCCTTTGGGAGCATACTGCCTTTGGGCAACTACAGATCTGGTAAATAAACAACTTGGATTCTTCTCATAAGCACAGATAGCTAGAAGCAAAATTCTTCAGCCCCGAGTTGGAATCTTTCCAGGGAGAAATCAAAGTCTTCTGCCTTTCAGAAACTGTCAGTGACCTGAGGCAAAAAAGTCTAGAGCGTGTTTTCATGGATACTGGGACCTGTGCTACAATTATACCCCTCCTACCCTCCTAACCTTTCCTTATCGAAAGGCTTCTGTTAACAAGAAGGGAACAGGTTGAAGCCCAAAGTCTTTGAAGTGGACACTTATCTTATCGGGAACTAATCTGTGACGTCAATATCGCTAAGATGTAAAACCCAAAACTACCATGTTTGAGGCCAATTTGGCCAGTTTTCCTCCGTGTGTCACCCAGCTGAGGTAAAGAATATTATTGCCCATTAAGCATACATCTAGGATGGCACAAACCAAGAAGAAACGATCTCTGCAATTGCACCCTGCACAGCATTTTGAAGGCCAGAGTGACATTTGACCAGGACCAGATGCCATGATCTTAGTTTTTATAATATTGAGTTTCAAGGCAGCTTTTTCACTCTCTTCTTTCACCCTTATCAAGAGGCTCTTTAGTTCCTTTTCACTATCTACCGTTAAAGTGGTATATCTGTATATCTGAGGTTGTTGATATTTCTCCCCACCATCTTGATTCCAGCTTGTGATTCATCCAGCTCAGCATTTCACATGATGCACTCTGCATAGAAGTTAAATAAACAGGGTGACCATATACAACTTTGTGGTATTCCTTTCTCAATTTGGAACCAGTCCATTGTTCCATGTCCTGTTCTAACTGTTGCATCTTGACCTGCATGCAGGTTTTTCAGGAGACAGGTAAGGTGGTCTGGTACTCCCATCTTTTTAAGGATTTTCCACAAGTTGTTTTGATCCACACAATCATCAGCTTTAGTGTAGTCGATGAAGCAGAAGTAGACATTTTTCTAGAACATTATGTGGCATTCAGTTCAGTTCAGTTCAGTCACTCAGTCATGTTCGACTCTTTGCAACTCCATGGACTGCAGCACACCAGGCCTCCCTGTCCATCACCAACTCCCAGAGTTTACCCAAACTCCTGTCCATTGAGTTGGTGATGCCATCCAACCATCTCATCCCCTGTTGTCCCCTTCTCTTCCTGCCTTCAATCTTTGCCAACATCAGGGTCTTTTCAAATGAGTCAGTTCTTCGCATCAGGTGGCCAAAGTATTGGAGTTTCAGCTTCAACATCAGTCCTCCCAGTGAACACTCAGGACTGATTTCCTTTAGGATAGACTGGTTGGATCTCTTTGCAGTCCAAGGGACTCTCAAGAGTCTTCTTCAACACCACAGTTCAAAAGCATCAATTCTTCGGCTCTCAGCTTTATGGTCCAAGTTAAATAAGCAGGGTGACCAAATACAGCCTTGACGTACTCCTTTTCCTATTTGGAACCAGTCTGTTGTTCCATGTCCCATTCTAACTGTTGCTTCCTGACCTGCATACAGACTTTTCAAGAGGCAGGTCAGGTGGTCTGGTATTCCCATCTCTTTCAGAATTTTCCATGGTTTATTGTCATCCACACAGTCAAGGGCATTGATATTATGAATATGTACTTTTCAAAATGGGCTCACCTAACTTTTTGTACTTGGTGACTCAGTCATGTCTGATTGTTTGCAGCCCATCAATTGTAGCCTGCCAGGTTCCTCTGCCCATGGGATTCTCCAGGCACTGCCATTTCCTTCTCCAGAGGATCTTCCCAACCCAGGGATTGAACTCATGTGTCCGGTGTCTCCTGCACTGGCAGATGGATTCTTTACCCCTAGCACCACCTTGGAAGCCTCATCTAACATCCTAAAGTCAGAGTAATCAAGAGGAAGCATTTCTCAGAGACTGTAATTTGTGTAACAAGTTAAAGTCCTGAATACATTAAATATGGCATAAACACTCTAAGAAGTTCAAGTTCTATGTCATACTTGAAGTCAAAGCACACAGAGGAGAAAGGAGTTCACAAGGATTAGCCATGAAACAAGGGATGGTGTCACTCTTCATTCCTCATCTGCTCTGGAATAGAAGTGAATCATTCCCATCTAGGGGACTTTTTCCACATCCCGTATGCCTTTCCCACATCCCATTTGAATCTGAAAATAGCACGTGAGTGAGTTTTCTGTGTTGCAACTGCCATATTTTACTGATTTTAAGACATATTTTCCCCATTTTTATCTCTCTGAAATTGGAATATATTTACAATTGGTGGCATCTGACAATGACATTTGTCAGCGTTTTTAATTTCTTGGTGCTACATAAAATAATAATGCATCTTACAATTAACCCTGTGTGTATGTGTGAATACTCAGTCGTGTCTGACTCTTTGTGGCCCCATGGACTGCAGCCTGTCAGGCTCCTCTTTGCATGGGTTTTCCCTGGCAAGAATACTGGAGTCAGTTGCCATTCCCTTCTCCAGGGAATCTTCCCGACACAGGAATTGAACTTGCATCTCCTGAGTCTCCTGCATTGGCAGGCAGATTCTTTACCACTGAGCCACTTGGAAAGCCCATAATTAACCCTGCCTTAGAATAAATCAAGTATTGTATATATAAATGAAATTACTTCCTCAAATGCCAGAGAATTCTTCCAGGGGCAGTTATTTCAATATTTTTCTTGACAGAACTTAGATTAAAGGAGATTTAAAGATATACTAGGTAAATTTGATGTATGAATCTCGTTTGAATCCTGATTTGAACAAATCAACCATAAAGAACATTGAATCAGAAAAATTTGAGCACAAACTGGATACTAGATGATATTAAGAAATTACTATTCACTTTTAAAATGTGCACTGCTGCTGCTAAGTCACTTCAGTTGTGTCCAACTCTGTGCAACCCCATAGACGGCAGCCCACCAGGCTTCCCCGTCCCTGGGATTCTCCAGGCAGGAACACTGGAGTGGGTTGCCATTTCCTTCTCCAATGCATGAAAGTGAAAAGTGAAAGTGAAGTCGCTCAGTCGTGTCCGACCCTCAGCGACCCCATGGACTGCAGCCTACCAGGCTCCTCCATCCATGGGATTTTCCAGGCAAGAGTACTGGAGTGGGGTGGCCATTGCCTTCTCCGAAAATGTGCACTAATATTGTGATTAAAGAAAAAGGCTACTGTGACTTCCCCAGCAGTCCAGTGGTTAGGATTCTGCCTTCCAGTGCAAGAGGGACACAGGTTTGATCCTTATTCAGGGAACTAAGTTCCCACATGCCTTGGGATGTGGCCAAAAAAAATACCCCAAAACTGCTTATCTTTAAGACATACATAGTGAAATATCATGGATGAAATGATATAATGTCTGAGATTTACTTAAAATAATCCAAGGAAGGAATGTAGGGGACATAGGGGATGGTGATAAACTATTGGCCATATGTTGATAATGACTGAAGTGGGAAGATGGGTTCATTATACCCTTCGCTCTTCTTCTGTGTATATTTTAAAATTCCCACAATGAAAAAACTTTTTTAAATGTCCTAAATTCTGAGTGATTAGGTTTTGTTTTATCACATTAGTATTTCTACAAAGACACTCCATGTGTGTGTGTGTTAGTCACTCAGTAGTGTCCAACTCTCTGTGACCTCATGAACTGTAGCCCTCCAGGATCCTCTATCCATGGGATTCTTCTGGAAAAAATACTGCGGTGAGTTGCCATGCCCTCCTCCAGGGGATCTTCCTGACCCAGAGACCAAGCCCGAGTCTCCTGCATTGCAGGCAGATTTTTTACCATCTGAGCCACCAGGGAAGCCCCACAAAGACACTCCTTATATCCGTTAGATTATTTTTAAAATAGATTTCAATTATCTTCAGTGTTCCTCCAAATATTATGTAAGTAAATTTCCTCAATGAAATGTATTTACAACCTACATAGCATCTATTTATTGAATGCTTCTGTAAGCATTCCAAATATTTGGAAGTATTTAAAACTGTAAAACTCTGGGAACTCACTGGTGTTCCAGAGGTTAGGACTCAGTGCTTTCACTGCCAAGGGTTCAGGTTTGATTCCTGGTCAAGGAACTAAGATCCCAAAAGCCGTGTAGTCCGGCCAAAAAAGAAAGAAAGAAAGAAACTGCAAAACTCTAACAAATACAACTTTCTCTCCACAAAGTATACATTTTTAGAAAAGAAATGCTAGTGAAGCAGGGACAGTGTGGCATAGTGGGAGAGAGAGACAGTTAAAGTCAGGTCTAGCTCCACCACTAAAAAGATATGAATAAACAAAAAATAAAAGGGAAAAAGAAAGAAAATAAAAAACAAACAAACAGCTATGAGACTTGGAGTGAATTAACCAAATCTATCTTTTATTAAATTAGGATAATATTAACTGTTCTATCTGCTGTAGGGTGTTTGAAGATTCAAATAAATAGTAAATATAACAGCCTCTTAAATGTTGAAAAAAAATTTTAAGTGTGCTCTTTATAGCAAGCCTTCAATAAAATGTACCATTAGATTAGAATCTGAGGTCGTGCGTGTCAACACAGCGGCTGGGAGAAAAAAAAAAAATTCAGTCATCTCCTGATTGTTCTTCTGTGTGACACCAAACAATCAGTTTGGCTGAGTTTCTCACTGGCTTATCCAAACAAAGCAGATGTTTCAGTCCTGTTGTTGCAGTCCTCAAAAGTCAGCCCTTGGCCACACGTGAAGTCAAGCACTGCCTGGGCACCATGTGTCGGGCAGTTCTGCAAGGCTCCTGCTGACTCTGCTGATGAGGTGAAAGGAAGGGAAGTGTTGGGTGAATAGCTTCAGCATAAAGCTGATCAGGTTTCATAGGACCCTGTTTGAGACTTTAAAAGAGAACCTACCTGACCTTGCACACACAGCAAGCAAGAGAAGCCCCTGCTTTGCCTGGGCCCTTCATATGTGTTGGTATAGGTACAGACAGTTCTAAAAGTTAGAGACTTTCTGAAATATCTATCCTCAAAGTCTCTTTCATTTGTTCTATGTTTCTTTTATCCCCGTTGGTAATGTACTTGGCCCATTCTTGGCAGGAAGGCTTCCCTGGTGTGTGTTGGGGAGAACTGTCCAAGTATACATACAGAGAAAGTGAGAGAGTTGGAACTGAAAGATAAGGGTATATCAGGCCCCATAATATTTTGAATCCCTTAAAGATGACAGTCATATCTTTAATTTATTAAAATGCTTGTATCATTTCTTTGTGAAATCTTCACTGATTCAGAAACAAATCTTAGTCAGTCTTTTCACTCTCCCTTAGAATTTATGTTCCACTGGAAATAAGATAAGTTTTTCAGATAATTTTCTCTTTCAGCCTCAACAACTTTCTTATTACAACTTATTTGTACAATCAATGCTGCCACTGTTAGGCTGGTGATCTTGCACAGGTCAACTTCTCTGGTCAACTGCCTTAACTTAACAGCCTCTCTGATTAACTTAACAGCCTCTCTAGAGGGTCAACTGCCTTCCTAAAGTGTAAAACAAGTGGGTTTGGTCTGCTGTTCTTTTTAGCTCTCTAATTTTCTGAACTTCTGTATTCTTTAACGCTTACCAGAATGCTTACAAAGGAAATACTTTTATTGATAGCATTTTCATGCCTACTGAGGTTTAACCAACAAAAAATTTCTCTTACAAGTCTTTTTATTTGAAAATATTTCTAACATGCACTGTAATCCTTTGAGAAATGCAAATGCCTAATCATTAATATAATGATTATTAATGTCAATTATATCTGACAGACTATTAAAAATATCATATATCAAATTCTACTAAAATGTATCCTGGAAATGCAGGGATGGTTTGATATTGATAAGCATATTAATATAATTCAGCAATGCAAAACTAAAGAATATATGAATATATTGATTGATGATAAAAGACAATTGATAAGATTCATGTTTTTTCTTATTTCTAAATTAGCACTATAATCTTTATTAGGAATTCCTCAGTGGTCCAGTGTTTAGGAATCTTTTTCTCCAGATTCGAACCTGGACCAATCTGTGTTGGCCCATGCTCAATTTTTGATTAGAGAGCTAAGATCCCACAAGCCTCATGAAATTGCCCCCCAAAAAAATGTTAAAAAAAAAAGAATGCTAATATTGTAAAAAAAATTTTTAACCCATAGTCAACTTCATACTTAAAGAAACTCACAAAACTCTCCATGTAGTCCATGGTCCTTGCACCTCCTAAAACTGTTAAAACATTTTTTATAGATCTGTGCATTTTCCTAGTTAACTTTTATCAGAGACTCAAAGAGACAGAGCATACCAAAAATGCTTCAGAGGCATTACATTTATATCAAGAAAAGAATTCTTGCTATTATCAATTATTATTCACTAAAATTCTGGGATTTCTGGCTAATGCCTTTAGGCAAGAAACAGAACCAAAAGGCATAACTATCAGAAATGAGAAAGATTAGGTCACTGTTACTGGAGAACAATAAGATTGTATTAATTTTTTTGAATGCCAAGCATAGAAGCACACTCAAGTTATATTAGTTACGTCAGTTGATTGTGAAGACACAGACAGCGAGAGGAGAGTCGGCCACACTGGGTGGGATGTGCTCAGGGCAAAGGGATATAAGCATCCGACGATGAGTTCCCTTGTTCTTTGCCCTGGGGCGCCACCGTAAGGGGATTGGTCTGTTTGTGCTATAATTAACTCACTGACAGAATCTATATGTCTCTTCTTTGTAAACAAACCTGCTCTTTCCAAGTTCCTGCTCATCGGGCCAAACCGAAGTGTTTGTAAATCGTGATCTGAGGCAACCGTCCTTTTTTTTTTTTTTAACTTTTATGAAATCAATACATTTAGAATTTTATTTGTTTATTTCTGTTATGGCTGTACTGGGTCTTTGCTGCTGTGTTGGCCTTTCTGTAGTTACAGCCAGCAGAGGCTACTCTTAGTTGCGGTACACCGGCTGCCCGTTGCAGTGGCTTCTCTTTTTGCAGGGCAGGGGCCACGCGGGCTTCTTGGCTCCCTGGCTCTGGAGCACAGGCTTTATAGTTGTGGCTTCCAGACTTGGTTGTTCTGTGGCATGTGGAATCTTCCTAGATCAGTGATAGAACCTGTCTCTCCTGCATTGGAAGGCAGAATCTCTACTACTGAGCCACCAGGTAAGCCCTCAATACATTATTATTAGAGATCATTTAAAAGAACCATCGAAATTGCCAGTGAACCACACTTCCCTTTAGTATGAGAGAAATGTAAAGGAGAAATCTTCACCCTCACTATTGTTCAGGGAAACTCACACTATTGTTCAGGATCCATAAAACTGGAATAAATTTCTGGGATGTGCGGTAATACTGAACACAGTATCTATTAACCAGATCTGTATCTACTCCTTATCTCTCAGTACTTCACTGGGAGAAACCAAACTAGCCATTGGCTCTGGTCTAGAAAGGTATAGCAATTCAACTGAAGTTAAACTTCACCCTTTACATCCAAACAGCTTTATTCAGGAAACTGAAATATGACTATTCTGTGACTATGCATGCATAACAGATAATGTTATAGTACTTGAGGGTGACAATGGCATCCTAGAGCTTACTGTAAATTTCACCCAAGAGGCAGAGGAAGGCTAGCCCTATGGAATGGTCTGAACAGGCAGTAGGGGAAAGAAATAGTTGTGTTCTGCTTACGTCCTATGGAATCCTGCTCTTTAAACAAAATGGTTGCAGTAATAATGATAATAGCAATAAAAACCCTAAACATTTATTGAGGAGTTACTATTAACATGTGCCAGGTCAAGCTTAAGTACATGATTGTCCTTGTTCATTTAATCCTTACAACAACCCTAGGAGATATAACTGGATTTTGTAAAACCTGTTTCTAAAAAAAGGAAACTGGGGCTTACAGAAATTAAGTAACTACTCATCATAACAGTTGCAAAGAGTCGGACACAGCTGAGCGACTTCACTTCACTTCACTTCATCATAACATGGCTAGAAAGTGGTAGATTTGGAGTCCATTTGATGCTAGCACACTCAGAAATGGACCCTGGCATGTCCCCCTGCTTGTCACGAGCCACTTATGAGCCTCGTAGCAAGTCTGGAACTCTCCCATATGTTCATATGGTTCATAGATTCATATGTTCATAGGGAATGGTTTCAGGAGGCATGGACTTGCTTCAGAATTTCCAGTCATCTACATAGATTTCCAGCAGATTTTACACAGTATCTTGATCTACAGAGGCCTCTCAAAACTCGTGGGAACAGTGGGCAGCATTCCTGACTGAGTAGGGCTCTTTTGGGAAGAGGAGAAAAATTCATGACATACATTTGTGGTTTTATAGCAGCCTTACTTAACTAGCTTTTCCTTTTGTTAAGACTGTCTTGGATCATGTAATGAACTCAAGTCCAGTACTTGCCTGAAGGCCTGGTACTCCTTGCTCTATTGAGTTTGACTTGGATATAGGATCCAGTTTGTCAGGTTGTTATTTTCCTTCTGATACAATCAAACAACCTTTGCATTACCTGACAATTTGGTTCCTGTTGTTCCCATAATTGACACGCTTAGAGGACTGGGCCTCTCTCATGGCCACTTTCCACCAAAATTTCGTCATTGCATCTCCCTTGGTGACAGCTTGGCTTCTATTCCCTTATACTCTTTATTGGGATCCCTGTCACATTTGGTCTCATCAAAGTTGGTCTCCCATTGTAATCAGTAAGCTGACGTTTATGTCAAGCTCTGGAGGTGACACATGAAATGATAAACAAAGATACCCTGGTTAAGAGTTAAATCATGTTCAGGGTCTGAAAGATAAGAAACTACCTGAACATTCAATGATTTAAGTTGGGATACTCAAAATAATGTGTCAAAATTTTCTCACTATAAGAATAGTTGTATCCTAACATCAGTACTTTTTTTTCTGTATCTTAGTGAAGTGAAGTGAAGTCGCTCAGTTGTGTCCGACTCTTTGCGACCCCATGGACTGTAGCCTACCAGGCTCCTCTGTCCATGGGATTTTCCAGGCAACAGTCCTGGAGTGGATTGCCATTTCCTTCTCCAGGGGATCTTCCCAACCCAGGGATCGAACCCAGGTCTCCCACATTATAGACAGACACTTTACCGTCTGAGCCACCAGGGAAGTCCTTCTGTATCTTAAGGAATATGTATAAAATCTAGTTAAAAGGGGATATTGATAAATACATAAAATAAAATATTAATATATAAAAAGGAGTATATTAAAATGTGTTATAAATAGTTGGTAAAAAGATAGAAATAAATGGAAAAGAATTAAGATTTCTGAGATAATTCTAAATATGAATGTCTAGTGTAAGATAAAGGTTATAGTTCCATTTGGAAAGACAATAAATGGTTTTGAGACAACTAACCACATGGGAAAAAAAATAAAGCTTGAATTCCTACCTCACTCTTATTCAAAACCAAAATCCAGCTAGCTCAAAGATTTAAACATGAAAAGTAAGACAATACTAGAAGAAAACATGGAATAATTTTTTTCCATTCGATCTCAAAGTAAAGGTGGATCTCTAAACTCACCAAAAGCCATAAAGAAAAAAGGGAATACATCTGGCTACATAAATTAACTCAGACGGTAAAGCATCTGCCTACAGTGCGGAAGACCCAGCTTCAATCCTTGGGTCGGGAAGATCCTCTGGAGAAGAAAATGGCACCCCACTCCAGTACTCTTGCCTGGAAAATCCCATGGATGGAGGAGCATGGTAGGCCAGTCCATGGGCAGTGCAAAGAGTCGGACACGACTGAGCGACATCACTCACTCATATGAAGAATTACTGTGAGCAAAATTGAAAAGGNAAGATCCTCTGGAGAAGAAAATGGCACCCCACTCCAGTACTCTTGCCTGGAAAATCCCATGGATGGAGGAGCATGGTAGGCCAGTCCATGGGCAGTGCAAAGAGTCGGACACGACTGAGCGACATCACTCACTCATATGAAGAATTACTGTGAGCAAAATTGAAAAGGAAAAGCAAACTTAGAAAAAAATATTTGAAGTAGATATGATTTTTTTAAAAAGAAGCTAATTTTTAAGAGTTCCTAGAAAAGAAAGACAGAGAAATAAGTGAGGAAGGGAGAAAGGATGAGAAAGGCAGAAGAAGAAACCTGTCCTTCAAGATGTGAAAAAGTTGTTCACAGAGAAAGACATACCTGTTGCTTAAACATAGAAAAATACACCAGCTTCACCTGGGGTTAAAAAAAAAGCAAAGTTTAAATCACTGAGATATTTTTTAACCCATCAGAGAAATGGGAAAGAAATCACTCTCAAACAGTGTGAGAATATAAGTTGGACTAGCTCTATGGGAGATAATCTGTTAATGTTAAAAAAAAAAAAAAAAAGTTTAAATGCAAACATACTTTGACCCAGCAACTTTATTTCTAGGAATTTCTGTTAAGAATCAAAAAGACTGTATGTATGTATATTCATTACAATACTTTTAGTAACAAAATACTGGAAATAGCCCACAGGTCTGTAAATAAGGAGCTAGTGAAATCAGTCATGCTGTGTTCATGCAGTCGAATTCTATGCACCTGTTTAAAAGACAGAGTTACAGCACCACGAACAGATGTAGAATTGCCTCCACATTCCATCGTTTTTTAAAAACTAGTTAATTCATGCTTCTCTAGGTCTTCGTGGCTGCGTGCGGACCGTCTCGATTTGTGGCAGGCGGGGGCTCCTCGCTAGCTGCAGTGCGGGGGATTTCCCCTGAGGGGCTTCTCTGTGGAGCACAGGCTCTAGAGCGCCAGCTTCGGTAGTTGTGCACAGGCTTAGTTGCCCCAAGGCATGTGGGATCTTCCTGAACCAGGACTGAAGCCATGTCCCCTGCACTGATAGGCAGATTCTTAACCACTGGACCACCAGGGATGCCCTCCACGTTTTGTTGTTAAGTAAAAATACAGTTTGTAAATAAAGTGTATAGTATGCTGCTGCTGCTGCTAAGTCGCTTCAGTCGTGTGCGACCCCATAGATGGCAGCCCACCAGGCTCCCCCGTTCCTGGGATTCTCCAGGTAAGAACACTGGAGTGGGTTGCCATTTCCTTCTCCAGTGCATGAAAGTGAAAAGTGAAAGTGAAGTCGCTCAGTCATATCTGGCTCTTAGCGACCACATGGACTGCAGCCCACCAGGCTCCTCCGTCCATGGGATTTTCCAGGCAAGAGTACTGGGGTGGGGTGCCATTGCCTTCTCCGCTGTGCAGTATGGGGCTTATAATAAAAGAAAGGGCCATTCCTCCATATATATGCAAATGGCAACCCACTCCAGTGTTCTTGCCTAGAAAATCCCAGGGATGGTGGAGCCTGGTGGGCTGCCATCTATGGGGTCTCACAGAGTCAGACACGACTGAAGCAACTTAGCAGCAGCCGCATTGCATATATGGTTTGTAAGCAAAATTCTCAATACCATTTTGGAAATTAAAATGGTATAAGTCATCTAAAGAGAAAGAATACTTTGACCTTTTATGTAGTGGCAGAGAAATCAATCTGCTCATTAATAAAGAGTGATTAAGGATGTTCTCGACTCATTATCTTACACCTGACTCTTATACTGAAAGTTTCATTAAAAAAAATTTTTTTCAAACATAAACATGCCTCTTTATTGATGTCCTTTATTCTTTTTTAAAAAAATGATAAAAATAAATACTTTGGGTTTTTGTTAAACAGTTAAGTTCCAGTTAATCATGATTTATTACTTAAATTTGTTTGAGCCATCAGAAGTTCTGTGAGAACTTAGACAAATGAACTTTTGGTGGCAAGAAGGGAAGGGGTGGGTATGGAGTTTGGGATGGACATGTTCACACTGCTATATTTAAAATGGGTAATCAACAGGTCCCTACTGTATTGCACAGGGAACTCTGTTTAGTGTTAAGTGGCAGTCTGCACAGGAGGGGAGTGTAGGGAGAATGGATATATGGGTATGTATTGCTGAGGCACTCTGCTGTCCGCCTGAAGCTATCACAACTTTGTTTATCAACTGTACTCCAATATGAAATTAAAAATTAAAGACAAGGTGGAATTATACCAGTAGCTAAAACAAAAAAATCTCCCAGGAGCCTCCGGGTCACCTTTGCTTTTTGCAGTTTCCCAGCAAGTTCAGGGAAGAGGATAAAAGACCGGGATCACCACTCCAGAACTTTGTGTCCATATGCCAGGGAGAGATGTTAGGTAACAAGAGTCAACAGTGCTGAGGCTGGTGGCCTTGACGGCTAAAACTCCCTATTTTATAGTTTCTGCCAAGACAGCTTAAGTTAACAGAGGCACTGAGGAAGTAGGACGGCTCCCACTTCCCTGAGTAAGTGGTGCCCACATCAAATCTGGGCCATTTTTCTGGATTCTATCTCAGATCCTGCTGTGACTGGCAAATGGAAATTTTTTAAAAAGCCCATCTCTAGACATATTCATTTGATAGTTATCATCACAATACATTTAATAGCAATCAATATAGGAAAATATTTAAGTTGGTTCCCTATCAGTCATAATTTTCCATTTGCAGCTTCATAGCTTACAAAACTTTATAAGTAAACAATGAAATTATCTTGGGGGCAATTTTGACCCCCAGGCAATATTTGGCAACAACTGGATTCATTTTCATTGTCACAACCAGGAAGCTGAGCTGGTACTTGTGGGTAGAACTGAGAGAGGCTGCTAAACATTTTTCAGTATAAAGATATAAAGCACAGTCCCCACAACAAAGAACTATCCTGTCTAAAATGTCCACTAGGGCACAAAAGTGGGAAGTCCTGGTTCCTTTCACCTAGTGTAGTAAGTGGTGGGTCCCTGCTTTAACTCAAGCTCATGACAAAATTCAGTCTTCCTTAGATTTAAGATCATCAACTTATTGTTTATGAATTAATGCAGTTTTAGAAATTATAATATTTTTTTAATGTGGACCATCTTTAAAGTCTTTATTGATTTTATTATAATATTGCTTCTGTTTTACGTTTTAGGGTTTTTGGCTGTGAAGTATATGGGATCTTAGCTCCCCGACCAGGGATTGAACCAGGGAAGTCCTGTAACTAGCTCTTAAAATTTCATCTTCTTGGCACTTCCCTGGTGGTCCAATGGTTAAGACTCCGCCTTGTAATGCAGGGGACACCAGTTCGATCCCTAGTCCAGGAGGATCGCACATGCCACGGAGCAACTAAGTCCGTGTGCCACAACTACTGAGCCTCTGCTCTAGAGCCCTCAAGCCACAACTACTGATCCCACGTTCCTAAAGCCTGTGCTCTGCAACAGGAAGCCTGCACACCAAATTAGTGAGTAGCCCCTTCTCACAGCTCCAGAAAATTCCTCACACAGCATCAAAGACCCAACGCAGCCAGAAAAAAATAATAAGGTTCATCTTCTTAGTATTTTCTCTCTCCTGTTTTTTCTTTCTCTGTCTCACACTTTCAGACTGAGTTACATATTCTTCTGAGATGCTCCCCAAATATTCTATAACTCTGCTACCTTCTTTACAGCAGCTAATTATCTAGTAACCCTTTATGAATGTGTCAGGTTTGGGTTAAATGCCTTATACACACTGCTCTTTTCCTGTTCCACAGCAGTCCTCCAGGAGAGGTGTTATTTTCCCTTCTGACTCTAGAGTACACCTGTGCTTACAACACTTTCACCTTCCTTGTCACACCAGCCCGAGATCTCTGAATTTCCTATCAGCCTCCCCTTGTCCAACGGGGTCTTACTATTTCTATATCTTCACAGCATCTCATGTGGAGCTCATGCAGAATAAGAGAAATGACTGATTGCTGGATGAATGGATTGAACCCAGGTCTCCTACTTTACAGGCAGATTCTTCACCATCTGAGCCTCTAGGGAAGCCCCTGTTATATAGATACATACTGTCAAATTTGGAATCTCGCCATTTTTATAAAATCTACACATTCTCTGCCATGTAAAGCAGAAATCTACTTTAGTTTTTCTATATGCCTAAAAGAAGATTGAGGAATAGCATCGTAGCTAGCTAGCTAGTGAAAGTCACTCAGTCATGTCCGACTCTTTTGCAACCCCATGGAATATTCAGTCCATGAAATACTGTAGGCCAGAACACTGGAGTGGGTAGCCTTTCCCTTCTCCAGGGGATCGTCTCAACACAGGGATCAAACCCAGATCTCCCGAATTGCAGGTGGATTCTTTTCCAGCTGAGCCACCAGGGAAGCCCATATCGTAGCTAGAGGCGTCTATAAATGAGTTTAGCCAAGAATGTAGGTTTTCACTCTTGACTTTATATTTCAGTAACTTAATTCAATTCCCTGTGACCTAAGAGAAGCAACATGACTCAAGAAGTATTCTATTGGAAACATTTCCTAGGAATGGTTTATTTGGTTGATCTTTCAAATACTTTGACACATGTAATAATATCTGAAGTAAGTGTTAAAGTGGTTTTACACATTTCAGTGCAGGGTGATCTGCTGACTGGGGTGATCTGTCTGTAACATTTTCACAGAGACTCTGTAACCCTATTATGTCTGAACAGAGAAACTTGTCCAGGGAAATCACCGTTTGGCCTGGACTTTAGAATGGATTTTTGAATGGACTCTGGCCTTTCCCTTCATCCCACATGTGTGCAACAGCAACTCTGGCACAAGGGAAAAAGCTCCAAGTGGTAAGGAAGTAGTAAGAGGTTCAAATATTCTTCTTCAAGGAGTAAGAAACACAGAAGTTTTTTCTTTTATTTTCCTGTTGTTTGTTCTTTTAAATTATGAATACGCATTTATTGTTTTTATTTTTTTGGCTGTGCTATATGGCCTGTGGTATATTTAGTTCCCCAACCAGCGATCAAATCCACACCCCCTGCATTGAAGCACGGAGTCTTAACCATTGGACAACCAGGGACGTCTCCTGAAATTACATTTATTTATTATTTATTTATGCACATTTCAAAAATACAAAAACATCAGAATATTCCATTTTTAAAAAACTCCACCTCCTCATTCTTCACTGCCAATTTCTTCCCACACAGGTTAACTTTTCTTTTAAGTAGTATTTTAATTTGGAAAGGAATAATTAACATTTGTGCAAACAGCATAACATATGAAAAGGGGAAGTCTCCCTCCCATTTCCCCTCCTCCTAGCAGGTAATCATTGTCATGAGTCTTGTTTGCCCTTCCAGAATGAACATGGTTTTATAATATTTAGAAAAAAGAGCATTTTTCCTCACAGTCCATGCTCTAAGCTAAATATGTGTCACATAAAACTCCGTAGCAAACAGAGGCACATTTGTTTGGCCATTTCTCTCCTTTTCAGATGTAGTTTGGTAACAGAAAAGAAAGGCCCACAAGAGAGTAAGACATTAAAAGTCTGAATTAGTAAAATGTTTGTTTTCTTCAGAAGGTAGTTTATTGTTTTGACTGATTGTCTTATGAAGAAGGTTCCTCTGTCCATGGGATTCTCCAGACAAGAATACCAGAGTGGTTTGCCATTTTCTTCTACAGGGGATCTTCCTGACCCAGGGATTGAACCTGCATCTCCTGCCTTGGCAGGCGGATTCTTTACTGTCAGAGCCATCTGGGAAGCCCTTCTTATTAGGAAGGTAGGAAAGGAATCCTGCAAAACTTGGACAAAGATTTTCTGAAGTACAAATAGAAAAATGCCTAGTTTTTTGATCTGGCACCTGAGCAGGAGTTGACCCTTGACCTCGTGTCCTGTGTTGCTTATAAACCTGAGCCACAAACGTTTTTCTGTGATGCAACTATCGTCCCAGGCAAAGGCCAGTGATTTTCCAGGAAATGTCCTCAGCATTGTATGTGTTCAAGAAGTGTGTCTCAGTGCTTTCCCAAGATAAAACTGCACTCTGTCTCCACGTGAGAAAAGTCCTGGCCAGGGTGGACATTTTAGTCATCTTATTAAATGCACTGTTGCAAATCTACCAGAGGGGAGTTTTCAAGCTAGTTTAATCAGAATATGCGTCCAGGACTTAACGTGAGTGCCCAAGCATTGTAGGTTTCATGTACTTATTTTTCTTACTTGACCTCTGTTGGTTTTCCTCCATATTTGTGCAGAAAGAGAAAATAAATAGTCCGATAACTACAGCACTCGAGGAAATAACATGGACTGGATAGGAACCGTACAGACTTTTCTCGAAACAATAACTTCTATTCAATCAGGACCTGAAAATCTCAGAGTACATTAAAGGCTTCAGAAACATTTTCTTCCTATTTTAAATCTCATTAACTTGCTATTTTATCCTCACAGTGCCCATCTAATGAAAGGAGAGAGAACAGAGTATTATTACCTGTCTATGCATGAGAAAGCTGAAGCTACAGAAATAGCTTAAGTGCTCAGGGACACACACAAAGTCAGAGATAAAATCTAGAAAAGAATTTTGGTGCCCCACCCCCACCCCCCATCATTGTTCACTGTGCTGAGAATACTATGTTTGTGGCATTCTTTCCTTGGCCTTTAAGCAACTCCCCTGACTTGTTTTGTTCAGTCGCTGAGTCGTGTCCAGCTCTTTTGGGACCCCATGGACCGTAGCCCGCCAGGCTCCTCTGTCCATGGCAATGTCCCAACTCCACTGCCTACAATATCACAATGTTCATTTTGCCCACTGGAAACCAGTGTACAGGGAGGAAGAGTATCCCCCCAGATCACTTGAACCAAACACAGGAGCTAAAAATAGCACGTGCAGTGGTCAAGCCCTGACCCTTCCCTGGGTGGCTTTAACCTCAGGCACAGGGTTTTAATACTAGAAGATATGGAAAGGCCTTGTGTCTCATGGAGTGATGGCTTCCCTGTCGAAGCCAGATCTTGGCATTGCCATTGATAAAAAGCAAAAGACAGGAATCCTGGCCGTGCTCTTTGGAAATATGGTAAAATGCCAAATACAGGATTATCAGATGATTCAAGCCCAGATGGTGTCTGTAGGGAAAAAACAAATAGTCCAGGGGATCTTGTTAGAGGTGCTGGGAGACTGTCTCAGTTTCCAGGGACTTTGCTTTTGTGCATAGCGCGTCAATAACGCCCACTCTCCCAGCCACTGCATGTCCAGGTGGGAAGGTGTGTGGCACTAAATCCCTTGGAAGTCTATCCTCCTCAGCCATCTTGAAGCCAAAAACCATTAAAATCAAAGAGAAAATCCTAGTTGTCTAAGGAATATTTCTATCAGAGAACAGATCCTTAGTTCCATTAATTTTTCATTTTATCTCCTTTTTACTGTAAGGCACATTTGAGCCTCCAAGGCCTCGCCTCAACAAGTGACTCACCAGTGGTTTCCCTAGTACGTGAGACTCTCTTTAATCGAGAAGAAACGAAGAAAGGGAAAAGTTAGAAAAGGAGTTAGAACAGGCTCATAAAATTAATGAAGACAAAAATGGATGCCATTTTCTACATAACTTAGCTGACTATCACCTATAATAAGCACCTAATTTTGTTGGTTATAGTTAACTATTTTCATTATAGAAGTAACAGTTTTTCTAGTTATAGAAAAATTAGAAATTGCAGGTGAATAAAAAAGAAAAATCGCTTCACAATCATATCACCAGAGATGACCATCATATAATATATTGAATTTCTGTTTTCTTCCAGTGGCTTTTTTCTCTATGTGTGTACCTATGTAATGTAAAACAGAGACCATGACACACATCATTTTGGTAAACTGCTTTGCTCACTTAACTATATAGCAGAAATAGATTCTATGGAAATAAGTGTTTTAATTTCAAAAGCTGTGTAACCTTTCGCTGTATGAGTGAGTGTGAGTGCTCGGTCACTAAGCCGTGTCTGACTCTTTCTGACCCCATGGACTGCAGCTCCCCAGGCTCCTCTGTCCATGGGATTCTCCAGGCAAGAATACTGGCATGGGTTGCCATGTTCTCCTCCAGGGGATCTTCCCGACCCAGCGACTGAACCCAGGTCTCCCACAATGCAGGTGGATTCTTTATCCTCTGAGCCACCAGGGAAGCCCAAGAATACTGGAGTGGGTAGCCTATCCCTTCTCCAGGGGATCTTCCCTACCCAGGAATCAAACTGGGATGTCCTGTGTTGCAAGCAGTTTATTCCACCAGCATTATTAGACATATAGGTTATGTACAAATTTTTCAACATGGTGGACAGAAATAGCCTTACACAACTGTTCTTACACACCCATTTAATTNAAGCCCAAGAATACTGGAGTGGGTAGCCTATCCCTTCTCCAGGGGATCTTCCCTACCCAGGAATCAAACTGGGATGTCCTGTGTTGCAAGCAGTTTATTCCACCAGCATTATTAGACATATAGGTTATGTACAAATTTTTCAACATGGTGGACAGAAATAGCCTTACACAACTGTTCTTACACACCCATTTAATTATTTCCTTAATACAAATTCTAGGAAGTAAGGTTTCTGGGTCAAGGAAAAGTGTATTTTCAAGCTATCGATTCGTTCAGACCATTTAGAAATAGTAAACAAAGAAGGTTGGAATAATTTTTCTTTAAAATCAAGCTGAGCAAGAAAATATTAGAAGAATAAATAAAGACTGTCAGAAAATATAAAGTGTTTTTTAAAATTATTATAGCTAGTAATTTTTTAAATTCTCAGTTTAGGTTCCAAATTTTGGTGACTTTATAGGTGAAAGAGAGAAAGGAAATGTAGAGGGATTAAGGCCCCCCCCACCTGAAAAAAAAAAAAAAAAACAAAACAAGTGAAAGGGAAAGAGAGACACAGGGAGAAACCCGTAGTTCCTACTTTAGTGCTTCAATCCCTTCCCCTCAATTCTTCCTTGGCATTTAGACAAATGTCTGGGTTCCCTGGTATCTCTAAATGAACTTGGCCGTCAGTGTTCAGGCCCAAAACTAAGGACAAATACACATCCACCCATCAACATTCCCATTCATCTCACTGGATATGCATTAGGATAGAGACCTTTCTTTTTCTTAGTCTCAAACTTCCTAGCACAATTTTATTGGTTAAACTTTCTCTCTCACTTTCAGAAATGTAGGAGAAAGGAAAATAAAATATTTTCTAAAGTTTCTTACAGTTATGAGTAAAGTTTCACACAGGCGTGATACGCAAAAATTGTTTTTAAAATAAATATTGCTTAGAATTCTAAGAAGTTGAAGTCTTCAGAAAATTCCTGAAATTGGGTCTCCTGTAAATGAGACCCAAACGCCTTTTGAATGCTCCAGAATAATATCTTGCAAACTAGACTTTCTCAAGTTTGGTTACCTTTTAAGTAACTAATTGTCTATTACTTCCTCCTTAATGTTTTTCACCACAGATAGAGCAATTGAATACCGGGTCAAATTAGCTTAGCTGTTCTCTCTGGGGCTTCCCTGATGGCTCAGTGGTAAAGAATCTGCCTGTAATACAGGAGACACAGAAGATACAGCTTTGATCCCTGGATCAGGAAGATCCACTCCAGTATTCTGGCCTGGAAAATTCCATGGGCAGAAGAACCTGGTGGGCTACAGTCCAAATGGATGCAAAGAGTTGGACACAACTGAGCACACACACATTTCCATTTTTAGAGTAACACCTTGCTATTTACTGGACAAATACATATTTGGAACTTTACATTCTTTACAAATGAAAAAAATACTTAAAAAAATTTTAATTTATATATGTATTTATTTTTGGCTGTGCTGGGTCTTCCATGCTGCATTTAGACTTTCTCTAGTTGCGGTGAGTAGAGCCTACTCTTTGTTGCAGTTTGTGGGTTTCTCATCCCCAACAGCTTCTCTTGTTGCAGAGCATGGACTCAGTAGTTGTGATGCATGGACTTAGTTGCCCTGTGGCATGTGGAATTTTCCTGGACCAGGGACTGAACTCATGTCTCCCACGTTGGCAGGTGGATTCTTAAGCACTGGACCACCAGGAAAGTCCCAATTTTAAAAAAAATCTTAATAGAAAAAAAAATAAACTGGATCATGAAAGAAAGAGCATTTGATGAAGGGGCAGGGAGGTACACAGGGCACAGCTGGTGAGAAAGAAACAAACCAGCAAAACAAAACATTTCAGGCAAAGAACAGAGATGAGGCAACTTCAGACAATGATATCAAGGTTGGCATAGCTCATTTGTTAACATGAACTCTTGAAATAAGGAGAATTGATCCATTATTCAACATGGGACCATACTTAGGGCATGTCTTAATCTTTTCAGACTGCTAATACCATAGACCAGGTGGCTTATAAAACAATAGAAGTTTATGTCTCAAGTTCTGAAAACTGGGAAGGCCAAGATCATGGCAGATTTGGTGTCTGGTCTGGGATTCATAGATGGCCATGTACTCTTTGTGTCTTCATGTGATGGAAGAGGTGAGGGAGCTTTCCGAGGTCTCTTTTATAAGGGCACTAATTCCATTCATGAGAACTCTCCCTGCATGACCTAATCACTTCCCAGAGGCTGCACCTCCAAATACCATTATATTGGAGATTAGGCTTCACCCTGTGAATTTGGGAGGCATAGAAACATTCACTCGATAGCAGTGACTTTATAACTTTGGATAAGCAGGCATAAATAAATCTGTAACTAAGGCAAAACCGGTTTGATTAATTTCTCCCTGTTCTTAATACATCACACTCAATTTAGCAATCAATCCACTAGTAAATATTATTTTCTTGTCAGAATACAGTAAGCATATGGATTCTGCCCTTGAACAAGCTTAAATCTAGTTGAAAAAAGAAAATGAATACTGGAAGAATTAAATGCATTGAAATGTTAAACCATAGGCATTAATGGAAAGTTCAGTCGGAGTTCATAGATCATTTCAGAGAGAACATAGTGGTCTAAAGTGGGAGTTGGGGCTTTATCCATTTCATCAGTAAACTCTTATTAAATGCTTATACTTAGGCTAGGTTTATTCTTGCTGGGAAAGACACAGTCGCTGGATCAATAAAATATGCCTTTATCCTTGAATGGTTCATTGCCTAATGGAGATTCTTAAAATTAAATAAATAATTACAGTTCAATGCTATAATACAGGTAACATACAAATTACTAGGAAGGAATTCCCTGGCGGTCCAGTGGTTAAGACTCCAGGCTTCCACAGCAGGGGCCGTGTATACCATCCTTGGTGGAGGAACTAAGATTCCACAAGCCATGCAGCGTATCTAAAAACAAAATAATAAAATATTGAAAAATAAAAGCAATTAACAAAACAAAATATTTAGGGAACTGACAGTATTTATGAGAGCACAGGGGAAAACTGACTCCAGGACACAGGAAATGAGAAGAAAGGACTTTTGTACTAAAGGCTTAAAGAATGAGTCAGATCTTATTTA
Organism: Oreotragus oreotragus; assembly: GCA_006410675.1. Lineage (NCBI taxonomy): Eukaryota > Metazoa > Chordata > Mammalia > Artiodactyla > Bovidae > Oreotragus > Oreotragus oreotragus. Next base: position 181,675 of record SJYX01022490.1, read on the forward strand.
GGGCTCGAGTTCTAATGCTGATATTTAAAGTGAATGCTTACGACTTCACTGGTGGTCCAGAGGTTAAGACTTCACCTTCCAGTGCGGAGGGTGCGGGTTTGATCCTTGGTCAAGGAACTAAGATCCCACATGCTTCATAACCAAAAAAACAAATCATAAAACAGAAGCAATTATTGTATCAAATTCAATGAAAACTTTCAAAATGGTCCACATTAAGGAAAAAAAAAGTAAAATGAACCCTTAAATCACCCGTAAGTTATAGTATCTACATATAGAGTATCTAGAGATCTGGGGGTCTAGTAAACCCAACATAGCCAGATTTTCCTCCAGTTTAGAAACAGATTGTTTCTTCTTTGAGCACCAGATGAAGAGTTGGCTTGTGTTTATTGGCTCTGTTGTGTGAAACACACTTATCTTGAAACACTGGGATTACACCCTCTGTGGTGAGACACTCACATGAACATATGAAAATCACAGTGGGTCTGAGCAGACTGAGGAAGCAGTAGATTCAAGCATGCCATCTCACTTTCATTCAGAAACACAAACCCATGAAGCAGAAGGGGTGGGCAGACTGTCCTCTTTCTCCCCTGTCTCTCTGTAGAGTGAATCGTTGAATTCTCAGACATTAAACTCACACATGGTAGAGCTGCTCATGCTAAGAGGAAGATGGTATTGTAGAGAGATGGACCAGTTGTGGGATGGCAAGGAAATTGGGAGAGGATCTTGATGTGATCAGAGAAAATTAAGACATCCAGGGACTTCCTTGCTGGTCCAGTGGTTAAGAATCTGCCTGCTGATGCAGGGGACATGGTCTGATCCCTGTTCCAGGAGGATCCCACATTCCACGGAGCAACTAAGCCCAGGAGCCACAACTACTGAAGTGCTCACTTCACAAGGAGAGAAGCCACCACAGTGAGAAGCCACCACAGTGAGAAGCCCAAGCACCACAGTTGGAGAGTGGCCCCTGCTTGCGGCAGCTGGAGAAAAGTCTGAACACAGCAACAGAGACTCAGGGCAGCCAAAATAAAGGGTGGAGAAATAACAGGATCGGGCGGAAAGAGACTGGCCAGCCAGGGTTGGACAACTTGTTGTATCCTAGGACACTTTGGATGCTATTGATAATTTCAAATCAAGAGTTGACAGGATGGGCCTTATTTATTTATTTACTTTTTATTTTTGTATTGGGGTATAGCTGATTAACAAAGTTGTGATATAATAGTTTCAGTTGAACAGTGAAGGGACACAGCCATGCCTGAACACGCATCCATTCTCCCCCCAAATCCCCTCCTATCCAGGCTGCCACATGACACTGAGCAGAGTTCCATGTGCTATACAGTACGTGTTGGCTATCCATTTTAAATATGGGTGTTATTTTTGAAAAGATCATTTTTGAAGCATGGTGAGGATGAGGTCAGCACATTTTTTCTGTAAAAGGCCATACGTCATAAGACCAGGGTTTTTGTCACAAATAGTTATATCTGCCTGGTAGCACAAAAGCGTTCATAGACAATGTGCTGTGTCCCAGTTAACCTTTATTTACTAAAACAGCTGTGGGGCCAGAATTTGCTGACCTCTGGATTAGAAGACGGTGATGTGACTGGTGGAGAGATTAGAGCTAGGTGCTAGCCCAGGTCAGTGGTTTCCAAAGTCCCTGGAGCAGCAGCATCACCATTACCTGGGTACTTGGGAATGGGTCTCAGGACTCTGGGTGTGAACAACCCCTCCAGGTGATTCTGATGTCTGCTGAAGACTGAGGCCCACTGCTCTAAGACAGATGGAGGAGAATGAATTTCGGTATTTTGGAGAGGGCAGTAGGAAAGGAGAATGAGGTAGATTTAAAATGTCCTATATACACAGACTCTCACTTTCTAACATACTGATCCACAGTGGATAGGACTTTAGTGACTATATGGATGGGAATTTGGGGACATAGACAAGAGTAGATGAACATTATCTACATCTGTTTTGTTAACTTCCTGATCCCCTGCTGCTGTTGCTAAGTCACTTCAGTCGTGTTCAACTCTGTGCGACCCCATAGATGGCAGCCCACCAGGCTCCCCCGTCCCTGGGATTCTTCAGGCAAGAACAGTGGAGTGGGTTGCCATTTCCTTCTCCAATGCATGAAAGTGAAAAGTGAAAGTGAAGTCACTCAGTCGTGTCTGACTCTTAGCGACCCCATGGACTGCAGCCTACCAGGCTCCTCCGTCCATGGGATTTTCCAGGCAAGAGTACTGGAGTGGGCTGCCATTGCCTTCTCCTGATCCCCTATGTTCAGGTAAATGGGGAGAGGATGGTCATGTCGTGTCCCAGGACTAGGGTGAGTCCTTAGGATGGGCCGCCGAGTGAGGATCCTTGGCTTTGCGCTGGACAGAATTCAAGAGCTATAGTAAAGTGAAGACAAGTTTATTTAGACAGATACATGTTCAACAGGGCTTCCCTGATAGCTTATTAGGTAAAGAATCTGCCTGCAATGCAAGAGACTCAGAACATGTCAGTTCAATCCCTGGGTCAGGAAGATCCCCTGGAGAAGGGCTTGGCAACCCACTCCAGTATTCTTGGGTTTTCCCAAGTGGCACAGTGGTAAAGAATCTGCCCACCAATGCAGAAGACACAAGAGGCACAAGTTCAATTCCTGGGTGGTGAAGATCCCCTGGAGCAGAACATGACAACCCATTCCAGTATTATTACCTGGAAAATTCCATGAACAGAAGAGCCTGGCAGTCCATGGGGTCACAAAGAGTCAGACACAATTGAGTATACACACACACACACCCTCCAGTATTCTTGCCTGAAAAGTTCTATGGACAGAGGTGGTAGGCTGCAGTCCAAAGGAGAGGCTGAGCACACAGGCACACACATTCCGCAGGCAGAATGTGAGCCATCTCAGAAATGCCCCAGGGCATGGGGGTCACCTTGGAAAGTGAGAGGGACCCTGACCTAAGAGGAGGTGAGTTTTTTAAGGGTTGAGTAATATCATAGGCTAGTGAGTGGGAGGAGTTTTTTCAATTATTTTGGGGAATGGGCAGGGATTTCCAGGAATTGGCCCCCCACCAAGTTTTTTGGCTTCTTATGGTCCACCTGGAAACTGTCCCTGTGAGTGTGCCTGTCATGTAGCATATGCTAATATATTACGATGAGTATGTAATGAGGCTTAAGGTATACCAGGAGGTATATCCTCCACCATCTTGGCTCTAATCAGTTCTAGCCTGTTTGTGTCACATCCTCAATGGCTATGTCATCCTTTTAAAGGTTGTGCTCTGTCCCCTCCCCTCCTGTCTCACCTAGAACACTGCTGGGCATAACGTAAGTACTTGACAAATGCTTTTTTTAATGGATCCATGGGTGATTCTTCCAAAGTTGACAGTTTAGATGACTGAACAGATGAGGAATGGTAGTAGCCAAGATAGAAAACACAGTTAACAGTTTTTGAGTAGTTGGTGGCTCAGACGGTGAAGCATCTCCTACAGTGTGGGAGACCCGGGTTCAGTCCCTGGGTCGGGAAGATTCTCTGAAAAAGGAAATGAAAACCCACTCCATTACTCTTCCTGGAAAATCCCATGGACAGAGGAGCGTGGTAGGCTACAGTCCATGGGGTCACAAAGAGTTGGGACACGACGGAGTGACTTCATTGTCACTTTCACGAAGAAAAAGGATAAAGGAATATTTATTAAGCACAAGATTTGCCTACTATGTGCTGGGCAGTATTTTACATACGTTACCTCGTTGGTTCCTCAAACCAGTTTTTAAATAGCTATTCCCATCATCATTTTCAAACTAAAACCACTAGGGTTCCAGCTGGGGTAAAGAAGGCAGGCAATGAGTGACAACTAAACCCAGGTTCGTGCCACTTTGCAGAACAGAGCTCTGTTTTCTTCTTCTTTTTTTAAATGTATTTATTTATTATTTTAAATGCACCATACAGGATGAGAGATCTTAGTTCCCTAACCAGGGGTCAAACCCATGCCCCTTGCGGTGGAAGCATGGAATCTTAACACTGCACGACCAGGGAAGTCCCAGAGAACTGTTTTGAATTTGGGCCAGACTTTGCAGACTAGGAAAGCTTTAAAGATACAAAATACAGAACATGACCACTTGCAAAGCAGTTACATGGACTACGCCTTTTGAGTGAAACCACTTTGTGTGTGTTCAGATCCCAGCGTTGTCACTAAGGCAGCATCTGGAGGTAGCCACAGGAGGAGGTAACGACAGTACTTTTTAAAAAGTATTTCTTTTCTGCTCTGCTGGGTCTTCATGGCTGCTCGGGCTTTCTTCGGCTGTGGAGAGCAGGGGCTACTCCCTAGCTGTGGTGCCGCAGGCTTCTCACTGTGGGGGCTTCTCCTGCTGCGGAGCCCGGGCTCTAGGGCACATGGGCTCAGTAGCTGGGGTGTAACGGCTTAGTTGCCCCACAGCATGTGATGTCTTCCCGGACCAGGGATCGAACCACTATCACACTGCATTGCAAGGCAGAGTCTTAACCACTGGGCCACCAGGGAAGCCTGGCAACGACAATTGACACAGCTACTTTGCAAGTGAGATAAGATATGGAAAGCACTGGCATAAGACCGAACTCAGTAATTGGTGGATGGTGTTATTTTATAATCACTGAGAAGCACCTTCTATAAGGATAATGACACCCCTCCCCCCACCCCATGGACTCACCTCAGAGACATTCTCTCAGTTTACGTCTTACAAGTGCCTCTTAAGAGTTTCACCATTTTGCTTAAAGGACTTATCTCCTGTTCAAAGTGTGTTGACTTTTAAACAGGTTTGAATTGGGCCGAGACCTGTCCCGTTGAAAGGCTGGCTTTACCTCATGGCTTAGCTCTTGGCGGCCACAGTGGTCCTTCCACTCCAGGGTTTCAAGCTCTATATACATACTGGTTTTCCTTCTTTCAACACTCTTCCCCTCCACCCCACCCCCCACCAATCTGCAGCTTCTACACAGTTTTCCTGTGTTTATTCCCTTACTTGTCAAGTCAAACAGTGGATGGGTTTAGGGGATCAGAAAACAGGAGGTGAGGAGAAAGGTATTCTTAAAAGAAATGCCTTCTTGTTTCAAAGGAACTTACTCCCTGTTATGAAGGCAAACCAGAAATAGTCTGGAGAAAACTGGATCTGCTAAAGAGGAGAAACCAATCACCAGATCACCAGTCCTTACTTTGCTGCCGCTGCTTCTTTTTTTGAATTTTAGACATAGAAGAGCCTAATGGCCTGGTAGCCCTCCTCCACTTTCCAAACCTGAGGACATCACTTTTTCTGTCTCCCAAAGGATGATATCAGCGCCTTTATCCCAGAAAGGTTGGTTTGCGACCTTCTGGCTTTCTACTATGTTTTAGGTGATTTTAGAAAACAAGATCGTTGCTTTGCAACAGGCTAGGTAAACAGCAGTTTCCATTTCAAGGGGAAATCATACTTGACCATCTTGCTGCGTCGGTTCCACTAGATTAGAAAGCAAGCCGAGATAAAAACAGCTTTAGTGGAGTTGGTTGTACACGAAGGAAAAGAATAACTGGGACTTTTAAGATAAATGGAACTGACAAAGGGCCAGTTCTGCAGAGAGTAAACACAGCTATAGCAGAGTTATTCTGAATGTGGATATCTGCTAATGATAGTTGAATCATGTTGATGCAAAGGTCTTTTTCCCAAGATTTGAAATAAAATCTACCCCCCACCCACCCTCACCCTGCACTATTTAACCAAGCTGATAAAAATCATGTTGTCGGAAATGACAGAGCTAATTTGTGACTTTTCCCAAACCAATTTTGAGGTAATACAAGATTAAGTGAATGATTTGCCCCCCTTCCCCCCTCCTAAAATGAATTAGAACAAATTGTACTGTTCTTTGTGTCCTGTTACACAGACTAACTTAACAGAAAATTCAGGACTTTATTGCAAGATTTCAAGAATTATTATCAGAGATCTATTTTCCCTTGACATTGATTGGTTTCTTAAAAGATAACTGGTGATTTATTATTGTATAAATGTAGTCAAAATAACATTTTGGGATGGTTTTTAAGGTCTAGTCAAGAATGCTCAGCCTTTCTTAGGATCTGCTTGTTTTTTGCCCTGAATTAAGTAACTAGGCTTATAAGCACTGAAGTTTCCCAGTTAATGTTTCTTGCCGCTCAGCAATAAATTGGAGGGGGTGAAAAGTCCCTCAAGCAATCCTGGTGGTGATCTGCACACATAGCAATTCACACTTACAGTCCTCTGCCAACTACACTCAGGTTGTAACTCCCGACACTTAAACAGGCAGTTTCTCACTTGAACATATGCTTCACTCCCCCTTTGAGGAAAAGATTCCCAACCTCAAGCACACTCGCAGGCCGTGATTAGTTCTAATCCCTAGGTTTTATGATAGGAAAATTGACTGTAAGGAAATGAGGGAACCATGGAAAATTGAGTTAGTTTTCTCTTTTCCAAAATGGCATCGAATCACTGGCCCAAACTTTCCTTTAACGTGCTTATCAAAATGTCCTCAAGAAAATCTTCCTGAAATCCATATAACTAATAAACGCATTCAAAGTTGTTTTGCGTCAGTATAATATTTGGCAGGAAAACATGGTCAAAGAGACTGCATCATATTAAATGGATTTTATGTTTATTGACTACTTGTAGCACTACTTAATTGATTTATGTCTGCTTTAGAAAGCTTTATGCTATGAAACATAAAATATATCATTTATAGTTTATTAAGTCCTACATTTGGTAAAAGTTGGCACAAGGCCCTAGGTCAGGAACTTTGCCCTTCTGTTCCAGCACTGTTTCTATGAGAAAATCATATTTGATACACTTTATTTCCACTTATGATAAATTTCCTAGGAGTATAATCCATAGATAAAGGTGCTTGTGTTTCTCAAGCACCCACTCTTATATTCCCATAGTGTTCAAATGAGGTATTGATTTATGTCTGCTTTAGAAAGCTTTATGCTATGAAACATAAAATATATCATTTATAGTTTATTAAGTCCTACATTTGGTAAAAGTTGGCACAAGGCCCTAGGTCAGGAACTTTGCCCTTCTGTTCCAGCACTGTTTCTATGAGAAAATCATATTTGATACACTTTATTTCCACTTATGATAAATTTCCTAGGAGTATAATCCATAGATAAAGGTGCTTGTGTTTCTCAAGCACCCACTCTTATATTCCCATAGTGTTCAAATGAGGTTTTTCTGTCTTCTTTTGTGATTTTGAGTTGAAATAAAAGTGAGAGAAAATAGTAAAAAAATAAAATAAAATAAAGTATATCTTAAGGTCCTAACGTATTTATTCTGATTTTTAGAACCGGCAGGAGAGGCCCAAGACCAGATAGAAAGAATATTACAACACTACTAAGATTTTGAAAACTCTTCTATGATGAGTCTGTGTGTGCCTGCGTGCTGTCTCTTCAGCTGTGTCTGACTCTTTGTGAGCCTATGGAATGTAGTATGCCAGGTTTGTTTGTCCATGGGATTCTCCAGGCAAGAACACTGGAGTGGGTTGCTATGCCCTCCTCCAGTGGATCTTCCTGACCCAGGGATCGAACTTGTGTTTCTTATGCCTCCTGCATTGGAAGGTGAGTTCTTTATCACCAGAGCCACCTGGGAAGCTCATGATAAATCTATCTAGGGCTATATAAGTAAATCTTAAAAAAAAATTTTTTTTTATTGAAGCATAGTTGATTTACAACATTGTGTTAGTTTCAAGTGTACAGAAAAGTATGTCAGATTTATGTATATATGTATATAAACTCTTTTTTAAAAATTCTTTTTCCATATAGGCTACTACAGAATATTGAGTAGAGTTCCCAGTGCTATACTGTAGGTTGTTCTTAGTTATCCATACAATATATAATGGGACTTCCCAGGTGGCGCTAGTGGTAAAGAATCTGCCTGCCAACGTTAGAAACATAAGAGACGTGGGTTCAGTCCCCGGGCTTTGAAGATCCCCTGGAGGAGGGCACGACAACCCACTCTAATATTCTTACTGGAGAATCCAATGGACAGAGGAGGTTAGCAGGCTATAGTCCATAGGCTTGCAAAGAGTCAGACTCAGCTGAAGTGACTTAGCTTGCGTACTCACATATAATATGTGATAATAATATATATATATATCAATCCTAATCTACCAATTTATCCCTTTTCCTACTTCCCTCCCTGGTAACCATAAATTTGTTTTCTGTGTCTGTGACTCTACGTCTGTTTTGTAAATAAGTTCGTTTGTACCTTTTTTTAGATTCCACATGCAAGCGGTAACATGAGTAAGACTGACTTCCTTCATTCAGGATGACAATCTCAAGGTCCGTCCATGTCGCTCCTATAAGTAAGCCTCGATGCAGTGGCTTCTGCTCAGGTAGACTAGATGGGCACCAACATTAAGAACCAAGCGCATTTCGGTGCCTCATCCCATCCTGTCTGCCAGTTTTGTGTCCCCAATTTTCCCTCCAGAACAAGTTCACGAGTCTTGTAATACTGAATCTACCGAACTCACCCCAGTCCTATGAGCGAACACCAACGGATAAGTGGTATGAGAAATAAAACCCAGCTTTGCTATTTGAAGATATGAGAGAAATTGGGAGCAGTGGTAGTGTTCTCTGTTAGGGTTTCTTTGAATTGTCACATCTGTTGCCACTTCTTTTCTGAAATATGTCAAGGACAATAACCATGAAATGTTATATTTTTGTTTGCATTCTAAGCAATAACCAACGTTCAGTTAATAGCGTTCGTGGATGAGAACGCCTCCCAAATCCTGGAAATTGGTGGCTGATGTCAACGCTATTTAGATTTTGGCTTTAAAATGTGCTTTGGTTATGACATATTTACATATGGGCAGATTTGATCTCAAAATTCAAGCAAGATTAAATGGAGGCACAACTCAGGAGAGCTGGGACACTTGCTTCCTTAGGCTAAAGTCTGCTCCTGGCCTCCGTTGTCAGGCAAAGCCTGCAAACTCTCCAGACAGATGTTAACTCACCTGTCTTCCAAATCTCTTTTGACTCAGAGAGACCTTGGTTTTGTGCTTTGTTTGGAATTGATTCAAAGTGCTTCCATTGCTAATGTGCAAATTTCATGTAAAAATCAGTGTGAATATAGAAAACTGAAAAGTCAATATAAATTCTTACTGAGAACAGCGTAAGTGCTGTTGACAGCAGGATTTGGTGCAAGTGATGCACCCTGGATTGACAGTGGATGGTGTCTGTTTACTCACCTAATAGATTATTACTCGAGAGCATCACTTTACTGTGTGGATTGCACAGGCTGACTTTTGCTCCTACTGAGCCTGCTTTCCCAGTTGCTTTGTTTTTCTTTCCAGACAAAATAGACTTTACTATTATTGTTTAAAATTTTATTTTGCCTGCCCTGTGCAGAACGTGGGATCTTAGTTCCCCAGCCAGGGATTGAATATGATCACTCAGCAGTGAAAGAACAGAGTCCTAACCACCAGATGGCTGGGGAATTCCTGTAGACTTTATTGCTTTTTAGCATCATTTTAAAAAATTGAAGTATAGTTAATTTACAGTGTTGTGTTAGTTTCAGGTGTACAGCAAAGTGATTCATATTTATCTATGAGTCAGATATATATATTCTTTTTTAGATTCTTTTCCATTATAGATTATTACAAGATATTGAATACTGTTTCCTGTGCTATATAGGTCATTGTTGTTTATCTACTTTATATATAGTAGTGTATCTGTTAATCTCAAACTTCTGATTTATCTCTTCTCCGCCACTCCACCCATTTGTCTTCTTTATGGCAACTCACAGTATAGTAATGGAGCCAAACAGACCAGACTCCAAATCCCAGTAGTGATGACGTTTAGCAGCTATGAAAGTTTGGGTACTTGACCTTCCCGAACCTTGATTTTGTCATCTCAAAATGGGATTGATTATACCTTTTTTTGAAAAAGAAGATTACTGAGTCTTTGTGTAAAGAGCTCATTATCTGATACATCTCCTTTGATCAATTCTGCCTTAATTTACAGAGCAACCTAACGTTCTAATTTTTTCCTACGGCATTAAGTCATGTGGCTTCCCTGGTGGCTCAGATGGTAAAGCATCTACCCACAATGTGGGAGACCCAGGTTCGATCCCTGGGTCAAGAGGATCCCCTGGAGAAGGAAACGGCAACCCACTCCAGTATTCTTGCCTAGAAAATCCCATGGACAGAGGAGCCTGATAGATTGCAGTCCACGGGGTCACAAAGAGTTGGACAGGACTGAGCGACTTCACTTTCTTTCTTTCTTTAAGTCTTGTGAAGTGAAGTGAAGTGAAGTTGCTCAGTCGTGTCTGACTCTTTGCGACCCCATGGACACCAGGCTCCTCCATCCATGGAATTTTCTAGGCAAGAGTACTGGAGTGGGTTGCCATTTTAAGTCTTGTACTTAATAGTATTTGGAGAGTAGAGAAAAATTTCTTGGCTAACCAAGAAACTTGATTAGGGTTTGCATACTTATTTCCTCCATTTTGGGTGCGATTCATCCTTTTTGCTTTATGGCACGTAGGTTTGAATCCTATTCTAGAATAGCCACCTAATATAGAGTACATTGGGCTTCCCAGATGGCTCAGTGGTAAAGAATCCACCTGCCAATTCAGGAGTAGTAGGAGACGCAGATTTGATTTCTGAGTGTGGANTTGGGTGCGATTCATCCTTTTTGCTTTATGGCACGTAGGTTTGAATCCTATTCTAGAATAGCCACCTAATATAGAGTACATTGGGCTTCCCAGATGGCTCAGTGGTAAAGAATCCACCTGCCAATTCAGGAGTAGTAGGAGACGCAGATTTGATTTCTGAGTGTGGAAGATCCCCTGGAGGAGGAAATGGCAACCCACTCCAGTATTCTTGCCTGGGAAATCCCATGGACAGAGGAGCCTGTCGAGATACAGTCCTTGGGGTCACAAAGACTTGGACACAACTGAGCAACTGAGCACACATAGACTACCTTAGTAATACTGCTCTTTGTGAACTTAAAAGATGCCTTTACCTCTGGGAAGTTATTTATACTGTAGCTACATATTAAAAATGCTTTGGTAACATTGACCAAATTGATGCTGAATCATGATCAGTTGAATAAATTTACTGTGACTGCAGTATTGTTTCTCAACCTGAAAGCTAGGTCCTAGTGGGCCTTCTCTATGAAGCATTCCTTGATAGACTGATTAGAAACTCTTTTTCCTCTGCTATTCTGTTCTATTCTGCTTATATCACTCTCATATTACCTAACTAAGCTTTGTTTTAATGTTACCTTTATAACTTTCCCACTATATTATAAGATCTTTGGGAACATAAAATATGTCTTGTATTAATATAAGCAATGGTCTAGTGGAGAAGTCAGCCAAAGGTTTGGACCAATCCTAACCTTCTCTCTGGAACCGTCTCTAAATAGTCTAGTCTAAGTCTACCCAACCCCCAATTCCTATGATATATAGCCCAACCAAGACATTTAGGTTTCATATACTTTCATGTTAGTTTCTAATTATTTTACTTTTTTTTTAAGTCCATAAGTAGATTACAAACTTCTTGAGAGCAGGGACTATCAATGAGATAAATGAGAATACCTGTGAAAGCTCTAAAAAAAAGTGTGGTCAAATGAAAGGGCAGTTATGTTTTTGCTTTTTCTTAGTGCTTACCACATAATTTGACACATGGAAAGAATTCAGCATATACTAGTTATGGGACTAATCACAAGTATTCATAGAAGAGAAGTTTCTGCTTAGGTAACTAGGCCTTTGAGGTCAACTTTTGCCCTTTTTATCCTTCAATAATATGGAAGAGAATAGTTTTAAGAGGATGAGAAATGACTACTGAATCAGTGTATTCAATGATTGGTGAAGTGAGCCAAGAAAGAAAAGAAGATGGATCCTAGTTACACAGAGAATGAGGGTCCCATTTCGCTACTGGTATATGAGACTGTCACATGCCCCGCTAGGCAGGCTGGAAGCCACCAGGACCCATGTCTGGGTTGCCTGGCAGAAGCGACCCTTGCAGCTAAGCAAGTAAAGATAATTGATCAACAGGTGATGCTCTAATCCAACTGTTTACTAAATTATCTACATTTCTTTAAGCGGGCTGTCTAGGAGATGTTGGATTTCCCAGGTGGCACTAGTGGTAAAGAACTCACCTGCCAATGCAGGAGATGTAAGATACCTGGGTTCGATCCCTGGGTTGAGAAGATCCTCTGGAGGAGGAAATGGTAACCCACTCCAGTACTCTTGCCTGGAGAATCCCATGGACAGAGGAGACTGGTGGGCTATAGTCCATGGAGTTACAGAGTCAGACACAACTGAAGTGACAGCATGCACACATGCCATGAGATATTACTTGCTAATAATTGTTCCTCCAAGAATTGTTTCTATGATAATTTTACAAGCCCAGAGATGTACAATAGAATAATATAGAACTAGAGAACAAACGTCCTTTATTAGTCATTTTTTTTCAGACCCTGAGTCATTTTTTCAGTGAAAAGATATTTCCTGAGCACATACTATGAGCCAGACCAATTTAGGTGCTGGGAAACATCAATGCAAAAAATGAACACAATTCCTTCTTCTGTGAGGATTATTTACTGTTCACTGAGAGAGATAACAATTCATAAACAGAAGTATATCTGGTGAAGGGGGAGTGACAGGTGTTAAGAAGTGGGAAGTATAAACTATTTGGTATAAAATAAGCAGAGGATGAGTGAAAAAATGAAAAAGTTGGCTTAAAGCTCAACATTCAGAAAACGAAGATCATGGCATTTGGTCCCATCACTTCATAGGAAATAGATGGGGAAACAGTGTCAGATTTTATTTTTTGGGCTCCAAAATCACTGCAGATGGTGACTGCAGCCATGAAATTAAAAGATGCTTGCTCTTTGGAAGAAAAGTTATGACCAACCTAGATAGCATATTGAA
>SJYX01022490.1:195164-242671 GCA_006410675.1 Oreotragus oreotragus
TTGGACTGAAAGGAGATCCAACCAGTCCATTCTGAAGGAGATCAGCCATGGGATTTCTTTGGAAGGAATGATGCTAAAGCTGAAACTCCAGTACTTTGGCCACCTCATGTGAAGAGTTGACTCATTGGAAAAGACTCTGATGCTGGGAGGGACTGGGGGCAGGAGGAGAAGGAGACGACAAAGGATGAGATGGCTGGATGGCATCACTGACTCAATGGACGTGAGTCTGAGTGAACTCCGGGAGTTGGTGATAGACAGGGAGGCCTGGCATGCTGCGATTCATGGGGTCGCAAAGAGTCGAACATGACTGAGTGACTGAACTGAACTGAACTGAACTGAACTGAAGCAGAGACTCAGTGGACATTAATTTGAGCAAACTCCAGGAGATAGTGGAGGACAGAGAAGCCTGACAAGCTACAGTCCATCGGATAACAACGAGCTGGACATAACTTAGCAGCTGAACAACATAAAATAAGCTACAAGGCATTGCATTGTACAGCACAGGGAATATAATGAATATTTCGTAATAACTGTAAAAGGGGATTAATCTTACAAAATTGTATAAAAAATCATTGTATAAAAAATTGTATAAAAAACCAGAATTGACATAGGTCAATTTCTGGTTCTGTTCTGTTCCATTACTGTACTCTGAAAGAAGTACACATTGTTTTTATTCTTATAGGTTAATTATATATCACTTTGTAAAATTAAAAAAAGGTATTTGAAATTTTGGTTGGAATTACTTCAAATGTATAGATTCATTTAGAGTAGAATTTACACCTTTATGATATTAAATGTCATTATCCAGGAATATCCAGGAATGGAGGAATTAGATTTTTCCAATTATTTGTATTGTCTTCAACGTCTTTCAATAGAGCTTTATAAGATCTTGACAAAAAAAAGTATATCTAATATAAATTTAGATAGTGCAAGTACCATGAGGCAAAATAAAATGGGTCAAGCGTGTTGAGAATAACAAGGGGTAGGCAACCTCATTTAGAAAACACAGTCTGGGAAGGTTTCTCTGAGGAGGTAACATTGAAGGGACCTAAGATGTATGGACTTCCCTGGTGGCTCAGACGGTAAAGTGTCTGTCTACAATGCGGGAGACCTGGGTTCGATCCCTGGGTTGGGAAGATCCCCTGGAGAAGGAAATGGCAATCCACTCCAGGACTGTTGCCTGGAAAATCCCATGGAGAGAGGAGCCTGGTAGGCTACAGTCCATGGGGTCGCAAAGAGTTGGACACGACTGAGGGACTTCACTTCACTTCAAGATGTATGAGTCTATAAGGTAAGAAGATTTCAGGTAGAGGAGGTAGTGTTATAATAGCCCTGAGACACGAGCTGACTTCATACACAAGAGGAACCATGAGAAGGCTTGTGTGGTGGCGAGGGAGAGGAAGACAGATAAGCACGATGGAGATCATATTGGATCTTAGAGTTCAGCTTGTATTTTGAATATTGGGGGAAGCTTTTGGAGGCTTTGGAGCAGAAAATAACATGATCCATGTTATTTTTGAAAGATCAATCTGGCATCTGGGGGGCAAAGAGAGCCTACAGGAAAAAAGATTGGAAGGACAAAGACCAGTTCAAAGGCAATTATGACAGACCAGGCAAGTGATGACAGTAATCTGGGCCAAGATGGAAGTTGCAGAAATAGTGAGAGGTAGTTTGATTCAGAAAGTAGTTTGAAAGTGGTGCTGTATGACTTACTAATGGATTGGAAGAGGGAAGCGAGAGATACAGAGAAATCTGACTTCTCTCATCACTGACGGATACCAGGAAATAGTCACTGAAATTCAGCCACATAGGAATATGTGCACCACAATATGCCTACACCAATGGTAAAGCAGAAGACTTAAGTTTGTCAAACAACCACTTAACCTTAAAGCAACCCATTAGTGGATGAATTCAGCTATCAGTTGCCAAATAAGTGATTAAAATGATTCTGCCATTTCTTTCAACAGTTTTTGCATGAATGTCCACATGTCTATCTTTTTGCTTATTATTTATATATACAATCCATATGGCCATGAAGAAATTCACGTCTGAGGAACACAGAGTCAAAAGTCTGAGGTTACTGTTTTTACAGCCCAGCAGTCTAGTACTTTGGATGAAAGAATACAACTATATAAAGATTTCCAAATATCTAAATAAGCAGTTATAATTTCTCATTTTTATCCAAAGATTTGCTGTCATATAAAACATAGCAATCGTGTGAAGATATCATCTCAGTGCAGCAGTGGCATATCACCTCACTAATGATTGCTCTACTTAGACCTGTTCAGACCCCAGAAAAGTGCCCCAAATATCAAGTCATAGAAAATTTGCCATTGGGCAAGAACACCACTCAATAAATCTGAAGCAGATATTCACAAGAGCAAATTATGCGCTTAGATGCTAAGACTAAAAATGAGTTTGCAATGCTTTGCAGGAAACAAAGGCTTAGGATATTCCTGGTGGTTAAGGATTCATCCGCCAATGTAGGGAACACAGGTTTGATCCATGTCAGGGAAGATCTCATATGCCACTGACAACCGAGCCCAGGCGCCACAACTACTGAGCCTGTACTTTAGAGCCTTTGAGCCACAACCACTGTGTCCACGTGCTGCAACTACTGAAGCCCACTTGCCCTGGATCCCATATTCCACAAGGAGAAAAGCCACTGCAATGAGAAGCCCATGCCCCACAAGGAAAAGTAGCCACAGCTCACCACAGCCAGAGAAGCCCGCGTGCAGCAACCAAGACTCAAGTGCAGCCAGAAATAAATAGGTAATTTCCCAGGCATGGGTACGGGACTGGATTGCCATTTCCTCCTCCAGGGGATCTTCCCTACCCAGGGATCGAAACTGTTTCTCTTGCCTCTCCTGCACTGCGGGCTGATTCTTTACCACTTAGCTACTGGGAAGTCCTCGAATAAATAAAAATTAAAAAAAAGAAAAGAAACAAAGATTTAGCCCTCAAATGTGGGCTAAATCTTTTATTTTATTTTATAAATATTTTATTTTAAAATAAAAAATTTATATCTGCCTAGTTTTTCCATGTAAATTATTCAGATAAATCAAGCTACTCAATAGTAACATTTAATATTTATGATGTCAAAGAATCTTTACAAATTATTGCACAAGACATACCTAGGTGGCAATGTCTAATTTTTTATGGCTGAAGGATGAAGAACCTGAGGCAAAGGCCCAGCTGATGTCCTGCCTGTGGCAATCAAGCAAGTTGGTGGCAGAGCAGGAAGGGAACATAGGAATGAACAGTGCTGCGTAGGTGAGAGGCATGAAGTGAACTTAGTTCTTGTTATTCATTGACTCATGCATCGTGTTATCCAGCTACATTGCTCTCTTTGGCATATCTTGGATAGATTCTTTCTTTTTCTTTCTATTTCAGCAACAGAAGTAAGAAATATTTTTACACTAATAGACATGTAATAGTCACAATCAAAGCAAAACTAATGAAAAGAAAACCAGATAGGATGAAAGATGAAAGACAGAAAAAATATATTAAGGATGATAATTTCAAAGATATCAATACATATTCAAGTACATAAAATTTGGTGTGACATGATTGTGAATGACATTGAATTTCACTGACCTTATACAAATAATACCTTCAGGAATTAAAAAAAAAAAAAAGGCACACAAGTGAAAAAACAGACACTAATTCAGAACTAAAGGAAAAACTAGGACCCAAGGAAGAAGATAATTAGAAAATCATAAAAATATCTTTTAAGGCAATCTTCGTGTATTTTAAGTCAGACTGTTGTCAGAGATATTAGAGTATTATAACATGGCTTTTAAATATTCAGAGCAATCTGTTAATAAATTATCAGCCAGAAAGAACTGGTTTCATTACAGCAAAAAAAAAAAAAAGACAAAACAAATCCCTAATTAGGACACAAATCCTCAAGACCAAGACTTGGGTGAAATGACAGCTTTATGCTAAGCTCTCAAGGTCAGTCAAATCGGATGAGAAATAACTAAAAATATCGATAGCAGATTTTTTTCATAATGGACTGAAGATTCCTAAAATATATACATATTCTTTGTGCTGCTGAATGATTATGAAAAAAATGAAAAAGTTACCCATGAGCTACACTTTGAAACACTTTGGACTAAAGCATGTAATAAATGCTCTGCTTCTCTGCTGCCAAAGGGGCCAGTCCGTTCAGAGAGAGTTTGCCTACATAATGCCAGACATCTGTGCAAAAGCTGCAAATTTTGGTCAAAGATTTTAATGTTTTGATGACCTGGTGCCAAACATCTGGATATTTGAAAATATCCAGATAATTGACTTTTATTTTAACGTTTCATCCAGATGTTTGGCATCAGAATTAAATACCATCTTACTATGTAAGAGCATTTGTGATGTGAAAGTGTTTGCCATCTACCCTTAATACTAAAAAGAGGGGGCTTAAAGTCATTATACAGCATGATTCCAGTTTTCAAAACAAAAATTGCAGATATGCCCACAGAAGAGAAGTTGGACGGAAACATAATCACATGTGTCATTCATTCTGGTTGGTGCGCTTATTGACTATTCTCATTTTGCTTGTAGTTTTTAAAAACTTTTTCTAATGTTCTTTGGTAAAACATGCATTGCTTTGACAATAGAAAAGCACTTTAGTTGTGTGACTAAGCGATGAAACTAATTTGGAAACTAAAAGAGTTTAATTTAGTGCTTGGCATTGGGTACATTCAATTGAAGCTGTGAACCTACTGGTAAGGTAGGCTGGTTTTGGAAAAGCGAATTAAAAGTAGGTTGACAAAGCTCTGGGAATCTAAGGACTACTAGGTATGCATGAGTGGCAACAATGGGCCTGACTGGTTTTTCCTCACTGAATTTACTGGAGCTTTTTTCTTTTGGCCCTGATGCTTGTGTGACTTAGTTCCCCAATCAGGGATCTAACTTGGGTCCATGACAGTGAAAGTACTTATTTGTAACCACTATACCACCAGGGAATTCCCCTAGAACTTTTTATTTTGCACACATCCCCATCTTTGCCTGCCTGCACCAATGCACACAAGCTCTGAACTTCGGATGCTGTTGTTAATGATGCCCAGTGCTTGGCGAGTGCATTAAGAGTCCGATCCTAGTAATACTTCCTCTCAAGGCCAACACATCCCAATGCCTTTTTTTTTTTTTTGATAGGATCTTAATTCTCTGACCAGGGATTGAACCCAGCCCTCGGCAGAGAAAGTATGGAGTCCTAACCACTAGACCGCCAAGGATGCCCCTATTCAGTGCATTTATACCTTCTCACTCTTAGTCCCTTTTCTTCACTGGAGCTGGCAAGTTAAATTTTGTTCTCATTCATTTTCTTGCTGTTGCAAAATTCACCCAAGGTTAGACATGCAGAATGTTAGGATTCTCAGTAGATTTAATCCAAATCTCTCATTTTATAAGTGGTGAGACAGGCCCAGGGAGGTTAAATGTCAAACCTTTGATGATACATTCAAATTTAGAAACAGTCTGTTTCCAGCTCAGAGCATTTTTCACTACACAAGGCTTTGATGGTTATTCTGATCCTTAAATTTCTTCATCTATAAAATAGAATAAATATTTGCATGCAAAGTGAAAAGTGAAAGTTGCTCAATCATGTCCAACTCTTTGCAACCCCATGGGCTATACAGTCCATGGAATTCTCCACACCAGAATACTAGAGTGTGTAGCCATTCCCTTCTCCAGAGGATCTTCCCAACTCAGGGATCAAACCTAGGTCTCCCACATTATAGGTAGATTCTTTACCGTCTGAGCCACCAGGGAAGCCCTGGAATACTGGAGTGGGTAGCCTATCCCTTCTCCAGAGGATCTTCCTGACCCAGGAATCGAACCGGGGTCTCCTGTATGCAAAGTTCTTTGGGCTATTTCAGATAGAAACTGCACACACACAAAAAGTGTTATTTTGGCACCTCTTCTGTATTTTATAAACTCTGCTATTCAGTAATGATTAGAAAAATTAGATAAAATCTAGATAGAATTTCAAATGACATCCCAATAAAAATAAAAGTACCTAAGCATTAATATCTTAATTATTCTGAAATTTTTTAAGACACTAAGTGTTCTTGGGATGATCTAAACAGTTTCAATTTAAATAAAGACCAAATGGTAAAGTTATCTGGAAACATTTGAAATGGAAAATTTGAGATCCCTTTTAAAAAGTAACACAAAGATCGAAGGACTCTGTAGTGTGATTTTTTTTTCCCTCAGTCTTTGTAGAGAGCAAAGCTACCATAATTCACTGATGAATCCCATACATTCTTCCGTCATTGTTAATTTTAAAAAGCTGTTCAATAAACAATACTTAAAGTAAAAAAGCAAGTACTATTCGCTAGTTTAATGTTATTCTCATAGTTCAAGTACAAATTGAACTAACCTGAAAAAATACCAAGTAAATAGATCTAAACGAAAATGGCTCCCCCTCTCTAGGCAAATTTAAAGCTAAACAACTGAAGAAATACTAGTTCGTAAATCTTCTGTTCCTCCTATTATCTGCCCAAAAGGAAAAAAGAAAACAAAAAGAATCACTTTTAAGTGAGCCCTATGGCTATATGTAACCTGCTTAACTTGATTCTTCAGTCAGACCCAAGAAACACGTCCACATTGTAAATATCACCAAACACATTCTTAGCTTGTTCTGGAAACACCCTTAATTCTTAACTTTCAGTTTTTTGAGATGATTTATTTGCTCAAGACATGTGAAATGTAGAAAGAAGCAAGAAGTTAATCTTTTTAATACTTTGTCTCTTCTGATTTAAGGTTCTTTTCAAAAATTCTTTCCTGAACCAGGACTTCAGGCCCTAACAGTTACTAGTATGCAGGCTCATTATTGCTTATATGTATGTGGTATGTATGTTTTCAAAGCATTTCACCATCATTAACTTCATGTCAGCTAAGCCGGATATTGGACTTGATGGAAAACTGATCTAATCCGGTATGGAAAATACTGTCCCTAAAATCCACACCTAAAACAGGCAAATTTCTCCTCTCTGTGCCAGAACGTTCTCAATATGGAGGGTTTACGAAGCCAGGTCCCCAAAATCTTTGCAAAGTGAGGTCAGTGGGGGAATTTTGTTGTTATTATTATTTGGGGGATTTTGTTTGCAATTGGCAGTGAGGGTGGTGTTTTTGGTCAGTTTGTTTTGTTATGTTCTGGATTGGGAAGATTTTTCAGAAACAAAAAAAAATGTATATATAAATGGTTAAGTGAAGTAATTGTCAAACTAAAAATTGGAGCCTGCCAATGTTCTAAGGTAATTTAGCTGATGGTCTAGTACTACCTCTGAGATAAAATGAAAGGTCTTTAGGAGTGAGAGGGTAGGAGGATGAAGGACAGTTTCCCCAGAGAAAGGTCAAACAGGAAAGTTTAGAGTCAAGTTCTGATGAAGGGAACAGCTCCGTTCTCTCCACGATTGCTAGTTTTACATCCTGTCACTCACTTTCTTCTCAAGAACAGTTCAGAGCTGCTGAGCTGTCATGAGCGTGACTTGATGCCTAAAAATTGACTGTGTTCCAAAACCTCATTATTGGAAAACTTTTCCATTTGATGCTAAATATAGGGTATTATATAAACACAATGTATTATAGGTCAAATCCTGTTACCACAAATGTTAAGAGGCTATCCAATTTGGAGCTAGGAAGGGAGATTGTATTAGAATTTTACAGTACACATCAAATCTGATTACAATTATGTAAAACAAAACTATTTTCAAATCCTAGTCAACAGGCAATGTATTTCACTTGTCAGTAGAAAATCCTTCAGTTCTTCAAAATGAGAGTTCCCTTAAATGAAACTGAACTATTCTCAGTCTGTTTCATCCCATGGTGATCTTCCTCCTAAATGCATAGTATATATTCTGGTATTGTTCATTTCAAATTTGATCATTTGTTACTGTATAACATGCTTATAGGTTGTTTAAAGCATAAGATAATCTAGCATTTTTTAAGTATTTCTATTTGTCTTTTTAACTTGATGATGAAGTCTCTGAGGGAAAATATCCAGTGTTTACTTTTATGTGTACTTTGTATTAAGTCTAGAGAAAATCTTCAATAAAAGGAAGGGAGAAAGAAAAAAAAGGAAGGACAAGAAGATGGTGTGGCAAATTGAGGCAGGGTTGATGCTCACCTGAAGGGCCTCGTTGACAGTTCAGGGGGTTTTATCTAATAAGGAAACATCTCACCCAACACCTGATTTAAAACAAAGGCAGGGGCTTCCCTGGTGGCTCAGTGGTAAGGAATCCATCTGCCAATCAGGAGACATGGCTTCGATCTCCAGTCTGGGAAGATTCCACGTGTCGTGGAGCAACTAAACCTCAAAACTAACTGTTGAGTCTGTGCTCTAGAACCCCTGCTCCACAGCTAGAGAAGCCGCCACCATGAGAAGCCCTCCCACTGCAGCTGGAGAGTAGCCCCCGCTTGTCTCAACTAGAGAAAGCCTGTGTACAGGATCGAAGACCCAGCACAGCCATAAGCAAACCAGTCAATCCTAAAGGAAATCAGTCCTGAGTATCCACTAGAAGGACTGATACTGAAGTTGAAACTCCAGTACTTTGGCCACCTGATGTGAAGAACTGACTCATTGGAAAAGATCCTGATGCTGGGAAAGATTGAAGGCAGGAGGAGAAGGGAACCACAGAGGATGACATGGTTGGATGGCATCGTCAACTCAATGGACATGACTTTGAGCAAGCTCCAGGAGTTGGTGATAAATAGGGAAGCCTAGTGTGCTACAGTCCATGGGGTCGCAAAGAATTGGACACAACTGAGCGACTGAACTGAACTGAAAAAATAAAAAGAAAACAAAGGCAAGGCATAACTTCAGCATACCTTTCTACTTCAAAACAGCCTAGGTTTATAAATTTGTAGATCTCAAATACATTTCTCTTAAGAAGTGTGAGTTCATTTTTGAGCTTTAGAGCCAGGCTAATATACATCATATCAGTCATCTTTGTGTCAAATGAGTTTGTTTCATTGCCACCACACATGCAGAGGAGACAACTCCTTTACTTGATGAGTCACCAAGAGCCTAAGGGATCCCTTTAGCAGCTCTAGGATTTTCCTAGCTCTCTATCTACCACTGACACTGGATTTGGGCTCATTGCAATGTGCCATGAACACTAGGGTGATAGTGAGATCCTGAACAAAATTGCAGCAGCAGCACTTGGGCCGTGACCTGCAGTCCTTAAGCTCCTGTCTCTGCTGAGTTAACGTTAGGCCTGTAGGCCTCCTATATACTTCCCTCGTGGATCAGACGGTAAAAGTCTGCCTTCAGTGCCAGTTTGATCCCTGGGTCATGAAGATCCCCTGGAGAAGTGAATGGCTCCTCACTCTAGTATTTCTGCCTGGAGAATTCGATTTACAGAGGAGCCTGGAAGGCTACAGTCCATGGGGTCACAGAGTCAGACACAACTGAGTGAGTGACATGTAGGCCTCTAGTTTTGCTCCTTTTTTTTGAAAGTTCTAAGTTAAAATTTGCCAGGTAAGGGAACTTCTGTACTAAGGAGTATTTACTTTGACTCTTCAAGAGAATCTTTGGAATTTCAGTCTGGCCTTTCTCCTGAATAATATCAGATTGAAAATACAGGAGCAAAGCTTTCTTCCTATAATGTTAACTGCCTATCTCTTAGAGAACTGGGTCTTGAAAAAAGATATTTTTTCAATCTTTCACCTCCCAGCCCCTTGCAACCTCTGTCATCTTTACTTTTTCCAATTAATCCCTAATAATTGCTGTATGAGATAGAATTATAGTATAATTAATAGTTCAAACCAGGACACATTGCGATTTTGATCTGTTACAGATATTTTTGCAGTTTTTGAAATTGAGATTTAATTCACATAATATACAATTCGCCATTCTAAAATGTACGATTGAGTGGTTTTTAGTATATTCAGTGTTGTACAACTCTGTATCGTTCTAGAACATTTTCATCTCCCCTAAAGGAGCCCTCTTTCCCCTAGGCCCTAGCAACCTAGTTTACTATGGATTTGCCTATTCTGGACATTTCATATAAATTGAATCATGCAATATTTTACTGTTGGTATCTAGTTTCTCTTACTGAGCATAATATTTTCAAGGTTCATCTCTGTTGTAGCATGAATCAGTAATTCATTCCTTTTCACATTGTATGGTTATACTACAGCTGTCTAGCCGTTCATCAGCTGATGAATATTTGTGTTATTTATACCTTTCAGTTATCACTAATAATGCAGCTAGGAACACCCATGTACCAGCTTTTGTGTGGATGCCTCTTTACTTTTCTTGTGTATACACCTAGAAATGAAATTATTGGGTCATATGAGAATTCTTATTTAACTTTTTGAGAAACTAGCTTACTGTTTTCCATAGTGGCAGCACCATTTTACATTCCTGCCAGCCATTTATGAGGGTACTGATTTCTCCACATCCTCACCAACACTTGCTATTTTTCTCTTTTTTGTTATAGCTATGGTATCTCACTGAGATTTGATTTGCATTTCCTGAATGATTAGTGAGGTTGAGTCCCTTTTCATGTGCTTATTGGCTATTTATATATCTTCTTTGGGGAAAAAATCTGTTTAAGTCCTTTGCCTATTTTTATTTATTTATTTTTTAAGACTTTAGAAATATTTTTTCCCCCAAACTTTAAACTCTTTATCTTATATTGGAGTATAGCTGATTAATAATGTTGTGGTAGTTTCAGGTAAATGGTAAAGAATCTGCCTGCAGTGCAGGAGACCTGGATTTGATTCCTGGATTGGGAAGATCCCCTGGAGAAGGGAATGGCTACCCACTCCAGTATTCTTGCCTGGATTTTTCCAAGGACAGAGGAGCTTGGCAGGCTACAGTCCATGGGGTCGCAAAGAGTTGGACACAACTGAGGGACTTTCACACACACACACATGCATTCTCCCCCAAATCCCTCTCCCACCCAGGCTGCACATAACATTAAGCAGAGTTCCATGTGCTATACAATAGGTCTTTGTTGTTTATCCATTTTAAATATAACAATGTGTACATGACCTTCCCAAAGTCCCTAACTATCCCTTCCCCTGGCAACCTAAGTTTGTTTTCTAAGTTTGTGAGTGTCTTTCTGTTTTATAATTAAGTTCATTTGTATAATTTCTTTTTAGATTCCACATATAAGGGATGTTATAAAAGATTTTTCTTTCTCTATCTGACTTACCACTCAGTATGACATTCTCTAGGTCCATCCATAATGGCATTATTTCATTCTTTTTGAAAAGCAGAGACATTACTTTGCCAACAAAGGTCCGTCCAGTCAAGGCTATGGTTTTTCCTGTGGTCATGTATGGATGTGAGAGTTGGACTGTGAAGAAGGCTGAGTGCTGAAGATTTGATGCTTTTGAACTGTGGTGTTGGAGAAGACTCTTGAGAGTCCCTTGGACTGCAAGGAGATCCAACCAGTCCATTAGGGGGCTCCAAAATCACTGCAGATGGTGACTGCAGCCATGAAATTAGAAGACACTTACTCCTTGGAAGGAAAGTTATAACCAACCTAGATAGTATATTCAAAAGCAGAGGCATTACTTTGCCGACTAAGGTCCGTCTAGTCAAGACTATGGTTTTTCCTGTGGTCATGTATGGAT
The DNA here is from genome assembly GCA_006410675.1 of Oreotragus oreotragus. Taxonomy (NCBI): domain Eukaryota; kingdom Metazoa; phylum Chordata; class Mammalia; order Artiodactyla; family Bovidae; genus Oreotragus; species Oreotragus oreotragus. Next base: position 206,754 of record SJYX01022490.1, read on the forward strand.
GTGAGAGTTGGACTGTGAAGAAGGCTGAGTGCTGAAGAATTGATGCTTTTGAACTGTGGTGTTGGAGAAGACTCTTGAGAGTCCCTTGGACTGCAAGGAGATCCAACCAGTCCATTCTGAAGGAGATCAGTCCTGGGTGTCCATTGGAAGGAATGATGCTAAAGCTGAAACTCCAGTGTTTTGGCCACCTCGTGAGAAGAGCTGACTCATTGGAAAAGACTCTGATGCTGGGAGTAATTGGGGGCAGGAGGAGAAGGGGACGACCGAGGATGAGATGGCTGGATGGCATCATGGACTCGATGGGCGTGAGTCTGAGTGATGAACAGGGAGGCCTGGCGTGCTGCGATTCATGGCGTCGCAAAGAGTCAGACACGACTGAGCGACTGAACTGAACTGAACTGAGCAATTTTTGATAGCCAATAGAGCAGGTTCTCCTACTGAGTTTTTTTCTTATTGTGGTAAAATATCACACAACATTTACCATTTTAATCATTTTAAGTTTACGTTCAGTAACATTAAGTATATTGATGTTGTTGTGTGGTCATTGTCACCATCCATCTCTATAACTTTTTCATCTAGCAAAACTGCACCTCTGTACCCAGTACACACTCTTTCCCTTCTTTTGGCTTAGTTCACTTAGTGTAGCATTTTCAAGGTTAATGCATATTGTAGCATGTGTCAAAATTTCTTTCCTTCCTAAGGCTACTACTGAATAACATTCCATTATGTGTGTAGACTACATTTTGATTATCCATTCATCAGGTGATGAACACTTGGATTGTTTCCACCTTATGTCTATTGTAAATATCTCTTTCAAGTTTTTCTTCGTCAAGAGAATCTAGTCTAGTCTTAGTTCTTAATATTCCATTTACATTTTAGATTCGGCCATTCAGATTCCAGATCAACTTAACAGCTGTTGTCTTTTCATTATGTTTCTTTTAATTTGTGAACATAGTATCTACGTTCTTTTTTTTTTTTTTTTTTGGTTTTCTTTATTTTCTTCTTAATAATAGCTTTTCTATGTAGTGCTCTTGTGCACGTTTTGTGACATTTATTTCTATATATTGATTGATGTTATTTTTAATGGCATCTTTCTAAAGTTTTTATTTTTTACCTGTTGATGGTATATTGATATACATATACAGTATACAGTTGATTTTGTGTATGTTCTTTGTCTAGCAGCTTTGCTAAACTTGAATGTTATTTCCAGTGATAGATGTGAAGATTTTAAAATGCTTTCTACATAAGGCCATATTACCTACAAATAAGTATAGTTTTATTTCTTCCTTTCCAATGTTTATACCCTTATTTCCTCATACTGCAAACTTTGTACTAGCCAGGATTTCAATTTCAATGTTAAGTAAAAGTGGTAACAAAGGATATCCTTGTTTCATTCTGTCTCAAAGGAAAAAATGTAACATTTTGTTACTAGTATAATGTTGCTGTAAGTTTTTTATAGATGGCCTTTACCATATTAAGGAAGTTTCTTTTTTATCCTTGTTTTCAAAGAGTCTGAAAAAAATCATGAATGGATATTTAATTTTATCAAACACTTATCCTGAACTTACTGAGATAATCCTCTTAATTTTCTTTTTTGTTCTGTTAACAGAGTGAATTAAATGCATATATTAGAAAAGAAGAAAGATTGAACAGTAAAGAGCTAAGCGTCTATCTCAAAAAGTTAAAGGATTTCCCTTTGCCTACCTAAGTGTTAAAAATAGTATTTGAGCCCATCATTCCTACTGAAACGATATTATAATGTAAACCACATTTTTGCTATAGAACACCTACTAAGATTTAAAAATACTCCCCACTCTAAAGTAGAGTTGAAACCTCTCATTTGTAAATGGAGATTTAGCGGAGAAACTTGAGAATAACAGTTGATGCCACATGAACTGGCAAACACATATTTTTGAATATTTTAATTTTATAATTTTTAAAACATTCTGGGCAGAGTCACTTGTTTTGGTAATGGCATTTTGGATTCCTATGCTACTAGTTAAATCCCTCACTTTCTAGTAGGGTTCAGAAATAGATTTTAGACTTTAGAGATGTAGAGGATGTACTTGGTATATCAGGAACATCATATGTCATCAAGTGGGTAGTTCCAGTCTCCTGGATAATCATCTGAAACATCTACCTCAGTGTGATTTTGCTGCTTTCTTTTACCAATTTTAATTCATGAGTCTTCTTGTAGAAAGGCCTAAGACTTGCCCTAGTAGGTTTTGATGTAGTCATCTAGTTGCACCATAATTTCCTTCCAAGACTGAAGGTGAAAGATTCTGTGAATCAGAAGTTCAGATACCTCCACAGATAAAATGCCCATTTTATAATTTAGATAGCTGTTAAGATATCCTACTTCAGCCTTCTAGTGTCTTTATTGCTGAATTTCAGTCTGGAAACCATGATAATTTTGAAAGTGCTTTAGTCTGAGTGGAATTTTTGATGTTAGAGTTAATTCAGAGAAAATTAACTCTGTAAAATGAAAATGTGCTGAATATCAACTCACAGTAATTCACTCTAATCTATGACTTAATAGTTATTTAAAATGCAGTTATTGGTCTTTGAACCTGTTTTTGCTTCATACTCATCTGGTATTTTAGGTTGCCAAAGCTGAATACTTCCTTCTTAGCTGATGTTAAATATTGTTGGTTAAGCACACACGTCATTATCAAGAAAACAGGAAGCTATGTAGGAGAACATGCCAAATGGTGAATTAATAGTTATAGTAAAGGAAACTGACGTCTACTCAGGGAAGGAACCCTAGACTCATCTACTTTGTTCTTTTTAGGTGGCTTGAAGAATAGAAATGGTTTGTCATTACTTTTTACCACAAAGTATGTCAAATAATAGGTTTAGCTTTAACCTGGAAAGCATATATTTTGCATTGTCTTAAAAATGCTGATGTCTTAAAGGTTGTAGAATATCTTGATTTAACAAAGTTAAATTCTTGGCTCTTACTTAGATCGTGTAAAGTCTTGTGAAATTGCCTACCTTTTCTTCTTTATGGTGAAACTCTCCTTGTTTGAGGACGATCTCAGTTATTAGGAACAAGTAATGATTTAAAAAGGATTCAAATCTAAATTTACATTTCACTATTATTTAAAGACTTTGCTGAATAAATCAAGAATGTCAACACTGCAGCACAGATTTAAACAAATACATTTGTTGAGAAGAGTTATAATTCACATTTTTCATTAATTCTGATGGTTTTCTCTTTAATTATTGAGAAATAATTTAGTTTGGTGGTTAAGAAAATAGGCCTTAAAAAAAAAAAAAGAAAATGGGCCTTGGAGCTAGATATCATGGGCTTGGATCCCAGCTCTGTCACTTACTAGCAAGTTATATAGCTTTTATTTGCCTCAGTTTCCTCATCTGTAAAGTGGAGACAATAATAGCACCTGTTGCTGAAGGTTGCTGTGGGCTTAAATAGTTTAATTAAAGAACTTAGTGCCCTTTGCACAGTAAATGCCCAATAAATGTTAGCTGCTATTGTTATTATTTATTTTGAAAATAGAGTAATTTTAGGTTATGACTTTAAATTCTGAGTTGCATGGACAATTCTTCAAAGGGAGGACCTTCCACAAATAGTCTCTTGTAACTTTCTCAGAGGTGCAGATGAGAACGGCTTCCCAATTCCAGTTAAATCATGGGTTCTTGCAGGAAAAGAGCACTAGACTGGGAATCAAGTTTTACGCAAACCTTTCATTCAGCAAACCGTTACCTCCGTGCATAGTTGATGGACTCTCCATGTCCTCGACATAAGTGCTGCTGGATTCTGAAGATTAGAGATGATTTAAAGATGCTTAGTCAGGGAGACTAAGATGTGACTAGAGTGCCTTAGAAGTGGTTTCCAATCTGTTGTCATCTATAAAATGACAATTTTTGAGTTTAGTTGATGATTTCAGTCATCAGTACTGGGTTCATAGCACTGTGCTGGGTTGCTGTACTAAGACATTTTGAAAACGGTAAAGCAGTTCTTGGCAGCAAGAATCTTAGAACTGGTAGGAAAAACAAACCACCGTTAGAAAATAGATCAAAGATAATATTGAGAGTCAGGTGATTAGATGGGAAATAGGAAATTGTAGGGATGATAGTTTGAGAAGATTATTATGCTTAGCATTTTATCACGTCAGTGGTTAGCTCCAAGTTCTTAATAAGGTACCAGAGTAAACTGCCTGATTTGATGTTAACTTGAGAGGAACCTTCTTTTTCTCAGAGTATATCTTGAGAATCACTGGGCTGGAAGAAGCACAAGCTGGAATCAAGATTGCCGGGAGAAATATCAATAACCTCAGATGTGCAGATGACACCACGCTTATGGCAGAAAGTGAAGAACTAAAGAGCCTTTTGATGAAAGTGAAAGAGAAGAGTGAAAAAGTTGGCTTAAAGCTCAACATTCAGAAAACTAAGATCATGGTATCTGGTCCCATCACTTCATGGCAGATAGATGGGTGATTTTATTTTTCTGGGCTCCAAAATCACTGCAGATGGTGACTGCAGCCATGAAATTAAAAGACACTTGCTTCTTGGAAGGAAAGTTATGACCAACCTAGACAGCATATTAAAAATCAGAGACATTACTTTGTCAACAAAAGTCTGTCTAGTCAAGGCTGTGGTTTTTCCAGTAGTCATGTATGGATGTGAGAGTTGAACTATAAAGAAAGCTTTCGCCGAAGAATTGATGTTTTTGAACTGTGGTGTTGGAGAAGACTCTTGAGATTCCTTTGGACTGCAAGGAGATCCAACCAGTCCATCCTGAAGGAAATCAGCCCTGAATATTCATTGGAAGGACTGATGCTAAAGCTGAAACTCCAGTACTTTGGCCACCTGATGCAAAAAGCTGACTCATTTGAAAAGACCTTGATGCTGGGAAGGATTGAAGGCAGGAGGAGAAGGGGATGACAAAGGATGAGATGGTTAGATGGCATCACTGACTCAAAGGACATGAGTTTGAGTGAACTCCGGGAGCTGGTGATGGACAGGGTAGCCTGGCGTGCTGCGGTCCATGGGGTTGCAAAGAGTTGGATGCGACTGAGTGACCAAGCTGAACTGAACTGAAGCGTCACTTGGGAATTCCCACATGCGTAATCTTTTTAAAAGGGAGCACAACACCCTTTGTTTTCTTACCTGTTAAACTTTAAAATAGTGAATCCCCAGTATAATGAGGCAGTTAGAATTTAGTGGAAGATATATTTTTAGAGCATGGTTCATCCCCAAACCCCTTTTATATTATAATGGTAAGATAATATCTTTTTGTTCTTGCCATTGCTGTATTCCCAACTTCTGGTGCACTGCTTGATGTGTAGTCAACACTCAAGAAATATATTTGAGAAGGAATCCCGCGATTATCCAGTGGTTAGGCCTCTATACTTTCATTGCTGAGGGCATGGGTTCAGTTCCTGGTCAGAGAACTAAGATCCCACAAGCCTCCACTTGGTGTGGCCAAAAATGAAAAAAAGTAAGAAAACAAAAATATCGTTGAAAGGCAAATTTGAAGTTACATTCGAACTGTCAGCAATTTCTAAGTCATTAAAAATTATTTTATTATTAAAAGATATTGGTCTTTTTAAACCTTAGATCTAACTATGTTAGGGCAAGTTGCCATTATGCAAATATAATTTTAATGAAGTTAGTAGCTTCTTACTAGCTTTTTCATACTTGGGTAAGGAAATGTCTTTCTAGGAGAATGAACTTGCGTACTGTATTAGTTCTCTGTTAACTGCATTTGACAGCAACTTCATGGGAGATCTTACACCAGAGTTGCCTTGCCAAGCCATTCCTAAACCATGACATGTGAGAAACTGGGAGAGAGAATAAATATTAGAAATGTCATGTTTTGTGATATCATAATATAAAGAGTTTCATACATCTCATTTGAAGACTGTTCATCGGTAAATCACCCTGCCTTATTTCCTTTTGAAAAGAAGTGAGGCACTTTAGAAGAAAAAGATAAATCAAGCCATCATAGCCAAGTTTCCTGAGTCAAAATAAGAAAGAATATGTTTAGCTTTAAAATATTTAATTGTAGAATAGTTCATGTTCATTATTAATCAAAACAATGCAGAAGATCATTGAAGAAAGTTCTAAGGATCACCCAAATCCTACTACATTTTGGTGATGCTCTTTTTGAAATCTGTTTTTGTACGTAGACATAAGCACACTTAGATCTTTCTTCTCCGTATGTGGAACCTTTCTTTTCATCTGTGTTTTTCAGTATTTTTTTAACCCAAACCTTTTTTTAAATTATTTGAAAAACTATTGGCCTCCTTGAATATGGTTTGAAATTTCACAGTAAATTAAATAACATGACCAAAACCAGTTTTAGACAGAGGTAATTTAAAAAGGGGAAACAGTTTAATCTTAAATGAACCATTAGGTAAGATGACATTGGCTTGTTTCCCATCAAGCTGTTTATCATAAGAAATATGGAAGACAGCATAACAATATATTTTAAATAATTTACTCATTGTTTCCTTGGAGGAGAAGCTGAGTGCTGTTTAGGAAAGAGAGACAGCTTAGCCTTTCTTCTCTGGTCCCTTGAACAGTTTGGTTCTTGGCCCCGAATTTGTGTACACCTCTCAGCCAGACAGAAGCCCTGCAGTTAACCGGAGATTAGCTGATGTACCCCGTGTATAGTCCTGCTTGAGGACTGTTACCCCTGCCACCATCTCCACTTAAGTAAGTGATCTTTCCAACAATAGGGCTCTTTTTTTGATGAGTTTTTCTTCTGTCTTCTCTTTTGTGTGTGTGCTGCTTTAGTGGCTCTTTTAGAATGGCTGTCCCTCCCATGGAGCTGCCTCTGTTTCCGGGAAGAACTCGCTGTCAGCTGACACTCAGCTCTTGACTTGCCTTCTCCCTCAGCTTGCTTCTCTCCTAGTTGTCCCTGTTGAGTAAATCCTCTTGTCTCCATCGCCCCTGGTCCTTCCCCAGCCCAAGGGCCCAGTATCTTTCTTGCCTGTAATGGATTCGTCTCTGGTTTCCTGGTTTCTGTTTTACCTTTTCACAGTCCCCTTTTCCATACAGTATACTGGATAATCTTTTAAAAAACATAGACTCAGATAATAATCAGTTCAGTTCAGTTCAGTCGCTCAGTCGTGTAATACTCTTCCTAAAAGCCTCCTTTGTACTTAGAATAAAACCTGAATTAATCGCCAGTGCTTCCGTGGCTCTGCGTGGTCTGTCCCTTGGGATCTCTTGTCCTGATCTTTTGCTGTTCTGATCGCCTGCAGTCACTCTGCTCTAGCTGCATTGCCCAGACTTAGCAAGATCCCTTCCCCCAGAAATACCCAACTTGTTCCTGCCTTTGCGCCTTTGCACCAGCTGTTGCCTCTGCCTGGAATGCTCTTCACCAGAACTATGCACGATTGCCCCTTGCATTTTTCAGGTTTCAGATTTCACCACCTCCAAGGGTCTTTCCCAGCCTTCCAGCATCCTGTGGCTCCTGTCTCACTTCAGCTCCCTGTTTTATTTTCTTCATCACATTAAGCAATCTTAAACTATCTTTGCACATTTGTCTCTCCTTTTTTTTTTTTAAAATCATTTTTCCTTCCCTTGCCAGAATTTAAGTATCATGAGACTGTAGCTCTTGTCTATCTTGTCCACCCTGTATTTCTAAGACATGGAGCAATGTTCAGTCCATCTTAGCTAAGTGAAAAGAATCAGTGAATGAATCACTCAGATGGAGAAATGTATTTTTTTCTGCCATGAGGTGGCTGGGACCAGCCGTTGAAGTAGAAAAGGAGGAAGGTGAAAAGGCAGAGCACAAAGACACTTTCCTAGTCCTGGTTTAAGCATAAAGTGAATAATATAAAGTGTGGCACCACAGTGACTGTAATTATTTCAAAATTTAATTCACATTGTAGAAGGATGAGTTTATTCAAATTAGAATCAGATTTATCTTGAGGATTTCCTGTACTGTTAATAACTTCAGTCATTAAGGTAGGTGATTTGATCTTCAAGCCTCCAAAGACACTTGATTGTATGCTTGTTTGTTAAATTATTTAAAAACATTGTTGAATGTAATGTAAGAGGAAAAAATTCTTAGTGTTGCTTGTAGAGTCATTTCTGTCATTAGATTATACTTCATATTTTATATTGTTAGTGTTTAAGTGTTTTCCATAAGTGTTTTCAAAGAACTACCATGTTGTAGGCTAGAAAAGATGTTACTATAAGAGAGATATTTTAATACCTTTAATAAAATGTGCCCCAAAGAATTTTTTATGTTGAAAGGTAAAGGAGACTGTGATCTTAAAACTTGTAAAAAAAAAAAATTAAAGTAAGTTACTCTGTAATTACTAGTGCAGTTTTGTTGTTTAGTTTATAACCTAATGTTTTTATTGGCCCCTAAGGATAAAGAGGAATACTCTACCTGGTGTGCGTGCACTCAGTCACTCAGTCTGGTTTATGCTAAATACATTAAAGTTTCTGTCTACTTTTCTCTTTCACGTTCGTAGAGTTTTGGGAAAAAGTAATAGTAAATCTAATATGAGCTCTGAGTTAGTGTTTTTAGAGTCAGCACTTTTCAAATTTAGTTTCACATGCCGGTTGCCTTTCACAGAGACCGTCTAGGGAAGTGGCACATTTGTTCCAACAGTGCTTCCTTTCCTTAAACCACTTAGGTAGGTTCTTTTTCAGAAATGTTTCATAGGCAGTTTTGGAGTTATGAAAAAAATCCTTCTTACTCTACCAATGAAAAGCTTTGCTTATTTTTTTGACTAAATGAAGACATACAACTTCCTCAACTGACTTCATATTAATATTTTATTAATTTATGAATCCAATATTGCTGTTACACAGTTGAAGTTATGACTCAGAAGCTCATGAGAGATAGTTTACAAAATAAATCTGTGTAAAGAACAAAGAACATTGTATAACTTTGCGAAGTAATAGATTTAAAAAAAACAACAACAAGCTGTTGAGACCTGGGTGACTAACTCACCCCCCCCTTTTAAATTTGCATTTTATCTGAAACTGAGTGCAGAGCATTGTGCTCTGCTACAGATGTAAGTTATGGGGTGCCAAATCTAGAGGAAGCGCCTTGTTTTCGGGGAAAGAGAGAAAACCATCTGGTACCAGAAAAAGGCCAAAAGTGGGCTCTTTTTAGTACTAACTGAGAGAAAACTAAGAGTCTATATATAAAATATGACCATAAAACTACGCTTCTTTTACAATTCTTGGCATCAAAGACTTCAGACCTGTTTTGGATCATGTACCTGTTTTCAAAGTTGAGATGCACTTCTTTGAGAGAAGTAGCTGAAGCAGTGTTGGTATTTAATGTTAGAAGGCATATAGGTTTATTATGAGATAAATGAATTATTTCTTTGAACACAGGTCTTATTTTGTCTTAGCCTCCATGACCATTAAGGGCTTTTATTTTGGTCTATAAGTCAGTGTTTTAAGTGGTCTATAAGGATTATTTTTAATTAACTTTATTTAATATTATAAATATGTGGGGTTTTAAGAAATGCTTTTCTTTTCTTTCTTTTTTTAAAAAGCTGCACGTCATTGACTCCTGGACCCAACTGTGACCGATTTAAGTTGCATATACCATATGCTGGAGAGACATTAAAATGTAAGTAAATGGTGACTGTTTTACTGAAAATGTAGATTACAGTGCTAGCTATTGGACTTTGTGCTTTAGTGTTTTTATTTCTAGCTTTTTTTTTTTTTTTTTTTTTTATTTATTTTTTTACACGAACTCCCAAACATGAACCCCCCTCCCACCTCCCACCCCACATCTTCCCTCCAGATCATCCCCATACACCAGCCCCAAGCATCCTGCATCCTGCATTGAACATAGACTGGCAATTCATTTCTTACATGATAGTATACATATTTCAATGCTATTCTCCCAAATCATCCCTCCCTCTCCCTCTCCCTCTCCTTCTCCCTCAGAGTCCATAAGTCCGCTCTACACATCTGTATCTCTTTTGCTGTCTTGCATACAGGGTCCTCATTACCATCTTTCTAAATTCCATATATATGTGTTAGTATACTGTATTGGTGTTTTTCTTTCTGGCTTACTTCACTCTGTATAATTGGTTCCAGTTTCATCCATCTTATTAGAACTGATTCAAATGTATTCTTTTTAATGGCTGAGTAATACTCCATTGTGTATATATACCACAGCTTTCTTATCCATTCATCCGCTGATGGACATCTAGGTTGTTTCCATGTCCTGGCTATTATAAACAGTGCTGCAATGAACATTGGGGTACATGTGTCTCTTTCTATTCTGGTTTCCTCGGTGTGTATGCCCAGCAGTGGGATTGCTGGGTCATAAGGCAGTTCTATTTGCAATTTCTTAAGGAATCTCCACACTGTTCTCCATAGTGGCTGTACTAGTTTGCATTCCCACCAACAGTGTAAAAGGGTTCCCTTTTCTCCACACCCTCTCCAGCATTTATTGCTTGCAGACTTTTGGATCGCAGCCATTCTGACTGGTGTGAAGTGGTATCTCATTGTGGTCTTGATTTGCATTTCTCTGATAATGAGTGACGTTGAGCATCTTTTCATGTGTTTGTTAGCCATCCGTATGTTTAGTGTTTTTATTTCTAGCTTTTAAGTGTTATCTCGTAAGATATCAATCAGAAGGATTTACCACTTTTTGAAAATTTGTCTTTCAGTCCTAGTTCTAGTAAGACAGTTGGCAGGCAGTAAGTTGTGGTCAAGTGGGCATATACATGTTTTTTATAGCAGTGATCAGAAATATAAATGACTATAAGGCCAGACTGGTAACATGAATGAGGGAAGTAGGCTAGGGGTAGCAAGTTGGAGCACTCAACCCAGTTTTGAGGGGTTACCCTTACTGATTTATTGAGAAAAGGTGGAAATCTACATTTTTATTTGAATTCTCTCAGTTTTAGACATTGGCCACTTCTTCAAAATTACAGTGTGGGCCAGCATTATGTAGGCCAAACCAAATGTGTGTGTGGGCTGCCTTGAGCTCTTGAAACTCTGGTTGGTGACCTCGATGAATAATATGCAAGACCTCCTGTTGGATTTAGTTCACCATCTGCAGCACTTCTCTGCCGTAATCACTAGGACCGAAGCTGTAGCCTGTGATGATGGAGATGATGATCGCTTTGGTTGGTTAGTATCAGTACTCTCATCAGGAATTTTCCCTTGAAACCATTCTGCTGAACAGGGTATGAAAGTCTGACTTTTCTTACAAAGAGGAGTAAAGAACAAAGATATTGAAGGTGGGACAGATGGGCAAACAGTACCTTTCAGACCATGGATTGTGTGTTTTGCCATTTTAGGCCAGGAAAGGCCACATCTTAATATTTGTAGAATCACTCTATATAAATTTACCAATTGCAACATGAACTGAAAAATTTGTGACGTGCTGACCTGTTAACCTTTTATTGTTAGGTCATTCTCTGGAAACCATTAAAATAGAAAAGAATTTCACCTGACTGAGATAGTAGGACAGATCGGATTGCTACTTTTTTTGGGAAAAATACTATTAACTAAATTTGAAAGAATTGATCAAAGTAAATCATTCACATGGTGAAAAATGTAAGTAGTTCAGAATTTTTTAATATATGAAAGCAGTGGTCCTCTGTCCCGTTTCTCTCCAATCCTAGACCTATGTCTCAAAGGAACCACTTAAAACCTTAAATAATTGTTGCAGTGTCTACTTCTGGGGATGATCTCCATATATCTAAGTAATATGCTTATGTCTCTGTTTCTTGGCTTATCAGTTTTAGATGTTACTATCTTTTGACTTCCTGCACAGATGCATGAGGTATCAGCCTGTTTTCATTGTACCATTTATCTCTCTCTTGTCATCTTCATCTTATAAAGTTACATTATTGTGATTATATCACCACTGTTAGTTCCTGTATTGGGAAACAAGGGAACAGTGAGAGACTTTATTTTCTTGGGCTCCAAAATCACTGCAGATGGTGACTGCAGCCATGAAATTAAAAGACGCTTGCTCCTTGGAAGAAAAGCTATGACCAACCTAGACAACATATTAAAAGGCAGAGACATTACTTTGCAAACAAAGGTCTGTCTAGTCAAAGCTGTGGTTTTTCCAGTAGTCATGGATGTGAGAGTTGGGCTATAATGAAAGCTTTTGCCGAAGAATTGATGCTTTTGAACTGTGGTGTTGGAGAAGACTCCTGAGAGTCCCTTGGACTGCAAGGAGATCCAACCAGTCCATCCTAAAGGAAAGCAGTCCTGAATATTCATTGGAAGGACTGATGTTGAAGCTGAAACTCCAATACTTTGGCCACCTGATGCAAAGAACTGACTTATTGGAAATTACCCTGATGCTGGGAAAGATTGAAAGCAGGAGAAGAGGGCAACAGAGGAAGAGATAGTTGGATGGCATCACTGACTCAATGGACATGAGTTTGAGCAAACTCTGGAAATTGGTGATGGACAGGGAACCCTGGTGTGCTGCAGTCCATGGGATCTTAAAGAGTCAGACATGACTGAGTGACTGAATTGAACTGATTGGTTACCCTGTAGCTTCAGTTTTTTTTTTTTTTTTAAAGATTGTTTGATGTGGACCACTTTTAAAGTCTTTATTGAATTTGTTACAGTTTTGCTTCTCTTTTTTTATGTTTTGGTTTTTTGGTCCCAAGGCATGTGGCATCTTAGTTCCCTGACCATGGATGGAACCTCATGCATTGGAAAGCAAAGTTCTAACCATTAGACTACCAGGGAAGTTCCTTCTCTTTTTTAAAGACTCATTTAAAGCATTGTATTGTATAGTTAAATGAACAGCTCCTAAAAATTCTTAGTAAATGCCTGGCACACAGTTACCACTGTTGGTTCTTAAGCAAAATCTCTGTGCAATAATGGTGCTCACTTAATGTGCTTTTTTGTTTAGTTTCCCATTAGCCAGTATTCTTGCCTAGAGAATCCCATGGACAGAGGAGCCTGGTGGGCTGCTGTCCATAGGGTCGCACAGAGTTGGACATGACTGAAGTGACTTAGCATGCATGCATGCATGCATTGGAGAAGGAACTGGCAACCCACTACAGTATTCCTGCCTGGAGAATCCCAGGGACAGAGGAGCCTGGTGGGCTGCCGCCTATGGGGTCGCACAGAGTCGGACACGACTGAAGCGACTTAACAGCAGCAGCAGCAGCAATAGCCATAGATTGTGTCTTTTGGCTCCCCACTTTGTAAGATGACGATACTAATCCCTGTCCTCCTTCAGCTCTCAATTTTTGTCTTCTGTTATTTTCCTTTTGTGTTGTCAAAGTTGATAACTTATTGTCTGTTCTAAATCTGTAATTGCCGTATGTGCTTTGTCTATAAATTGCTTGCGGGCCTGCTCCTGCAGTTATCACTGTAGGATTCACCTTTATTCTCTTGGGTTTGACCTTGCTTTAAAAAATTGTCTGAAAAACTCTCAAATTGATACCCTTTGAGGTGCCTCAGTGCTTCAATATGGAGGCCAAACTAAAACGTCTTTAGATTTCCAGATGGAAATTGTTTTTTAATATCTGTTGATATTAAATAGGATAGAATCATCAAAACAAATGAAACTAACTGCATAAATTTTGAAAAAAGTTATTGTTCTCTGATAGTATAAACTAGAAGAATTTATATAAATAAAGTCAAACAGATGAAGAAACCCTTCAAACACCTAGTTAAAATTCAAGTGAAGATCCATTGAACTTATTGGACTGGTGTTTTGTGAATCTGCCTACCTAATGTCAGTGATCAAAAAAGCAAGAGAGTTCCAGAAAAACATCTATTTCTGCTTTCTTGACTATGTATGCCAAAGCCTTTGACTGTGTGGATCACAATAAACTGTGGAAAATTCTGAAAGAGATGAGAATACCAGACCACCTGACCTGCCTCTTGAGAAACCTATATGCAGGTCATGAAGCCAGAGTTAGAACTGGACATGGAATAACAGACCAGTTCCAAATAGGAAAAGGAGTATGTCAAGGCTATATATTGTCACCCTGCTTATTTAACTTATATGCAGAGTACATTATGAGAAACACTGGGCTGGAAGAAGCACAAGCTGTAATCAAGATTGCCGGGAGAAATATCAATAACTTCAGATATGCAGATGACACCATTCTTACAGTAGAAAGTGAAGAAGAACTAAAAAGCCTCTGATGAAAGTGAAAGAGGAGAGTGAAAAAGTTGGCTTAAAGCTCAACATTCAGAAAACGAAGATCATGGCATTTGGTCCCATCACTTCATGGGAAATAGATGGGGAAACAGTGGAAACAGTGTCAGACTTTATTTTTTTGGGCTCCAAAATCACTGCAGATGGGGATTGCAGCCATGAAATTAAAATATGCCTACTCCTTGGAAGGAAAGTTATGACCAACCTAGATAGCATATTGAAAAGCAGAGACATTACTTTGCCAGCAAAGGTCCATCTAGTTAAGGCTATGGTTTTTCCAGTAGTCATGTAGGGATGTGAAAGTTGGACAGTGAAGAAAGCTGAGTGCCGAATTGATGCTTTTGAACCATGGTGTTGGAGAAGACTCTTGAGAGTTCCTTGGACTACAAGGAGATCCAACCAGTCCATCCTAAAGGAGATCAGTCCTGGGCGTTCTTTGGAAGGACTGATGCTAAAGCTGAAACTCCAGTACTTTGGCCACCTCATGCCAAGAGTTGACTAATTAGAAAGGACTCTGATGCTGGGAGGGATTGGGGGCAGGAGGAGAAGGGGACGATAGAGGATGATGTGGCTGGATGGCATCACCGACTTGATGGATGTGAGTTTGAGAGAACTCCGGGAGTTGGTGATGAACAGCGAGGCCTGGCGTGCTGCGATACATGGGGTCGCAAAGAGTCGGACATGACTGAGCGACTGAACTGAACTGAACTGAATGTCAGTGATTATATAGCAAGGTTATTTTGCTTTCCTTAATTTGTGTAACCTTTAGGCCATGGCAATTAAAGTTTCTCTCTTTGTAACTGTACTTATTTAAATTACTTCAAAATTAAATGTCTTTACAGTATTTTATACAGTTTATCCCTTGGTATTGATGGAATTGGTTGGGTCCAGAAGCCCCTGCAGATACCAAAATCCACAGATACTCAACTCCCTTAGATAAAATGACGTAGTACATTTGGTCCTCCATACTCATGCGTTTTGCATCCATAAATATGGAGGGCTGACAGTGAACGTTTCTAAGCGGAGTTTGTTGAATCATGATGCATCAGTGGTAGTAGTAATGTAAACAGCTTCTTTATCTAACGGTTCTCGTTGAAAACTTGTGGTATGTGATTTAAACTATAATTTTAACCAAGGCTGAATCAAAGTATTTGGAGTTTACTTATTACATAACTTTAAACTCAGTGCAGTTAGAAATGGAGAACTTTTTGTTTATTTTGTTTATCAAATTATATCTTCAGTCCCTAGTACTGTAATGATATTCAGTTAGATATTTATTGAAGGAATGTGATGAATGCATGCATGAATTTTTGAATCTTAGTGTTCAGATTTTTGTTGGTTGAAGTATAGTGTAGTAAAGAATGTGACATTCTGTTACTTGTATCAGCCAACAGAATTCAACAGAAATTCAATCTTTAGAAGTTATTTATTACACAAGGAATTTGTAATTGGAACATTGCTCTTAACAATTCAGAAAACAGGAAGGACATACAATATTTTGCAGATTTGGAGTCTATTTCCATTTTCTTTATATATTTTACTGTGCCTTCTCAAAGCAGATTAATGAAAATAATGTGTGACTAAATTTTATATTTTGGAATGTTTTATGTACTAGGAAATAGTTCTTCTATAAATGTTTCATCTGGAATAAAGGAAGCTGAATAAAGGAAGCTTCGCAGTAAATAATAGTGAAAATGAAAGACAAAGGAGAGGGCATATTTCTACCTATAAATTTATGAATTGATTCCTAAAAATTACTCATATGTATAATGAAATAACAGACATTAAAAAAAACACAGAAGATTATCGTGCATTAAGAATGATGTTTCCTCAGCTCTTTTTAATGTGAAGAGAAAACTGTTGGGTGTTGAAAGAGGTGCCAATTTGTGTAAGATTCTCACAGAAAATATCAAAGGATAGCTGAATTGAAGAGAAGTCCTTGAATTGCATGATTGTAGAAGAAATAACTAGTACTTACTTAAAGAGGATTGGAAAAGTGACTCTTCAGTGATCAAATTGATTTAAATAAAACAAATAGTAATGTCTAGGATAGTGCCACTGAAATGACTCAAAATATGCAAGTTACAGCAAAATTCACAGAGGAAGATGAGAGTCATGTATGTGTGTATTTGTAATAACTGTCGTGCTCTATAGCACTTACCTCTTGAAAAAATTATTGTGTTTGTGCTTTTGTGTATCCTGTTTAAATAGGGCGGTAGTGAGGCTGTTTTGATTGTTTTTATTTCCAGTGTGTATCTCATATTTTATTTCCAGTCTGTATCTCATATTTTATTTCCAGTCTATATCTAGCATTTAGAGGGACTAAATGAATGAACCATGCTCATTCTTTGGATATAATGCTGATGAGGTTTGATGAAGTGGCAGAATCCTGAAATATTCCTAATTTTACATGTTTTTTTAACAGCATTATTTCATAACTATAAAGAGAGATAATGGAAATATTTTAAGTTTTATAAAGCAAATCTGTGGCTAGTAAATAAAAAGATTTCCTAACATTGATTTCAAATATGAAATTATCTTTTGTTTAAAATTGCTCTTTTTTCATATTGACTGTTTGTTTTAATCAGGGACTGTTTGGTTATAAGAAACCTATTGGAACAAACATAAACTAAGGAGTTTGTTTGTTTGTCTTTATAAGGAATTAAGTGAATTCCATGGTGCCCAAGGACAGGAAGTATAACCAGGCCTCATAGGGCCTGGAAGGATGGTGGGCAGTATCTGTGTTCTTGAGTGTCTTTGTCCTGTAACATATTTTCATGTCATCATATTCACTTTATTCTTTTTAAAAACATTTATTTTTAATTGGAGGATAATTGCTTTATAATGTTGTGTTGGTTTCTGCCATACAGCAACATGAATCATCCATAGGTATACATATGTCCCCACTTTACTCTTTTTCCACCAAATTTCTGTTTCTCCTCACAGAGAGTAGAAATGACTTCCTGAGCCCCCCTAGGACATGGTGACTAAGCTCATGGCAGCAGAGACAGCCTATGGTCTAAATTCCTGGGAGAGAGGGTCTGACTGGCATCTTAGGCTGGGTGTTCACTTGTGATCCAGTCATATGGTCAAGAGTTCTGGTTAATGTCTTGGCTTGGGTACTAGAGGCCAGTTTAACAAAGTGAGCATGGGCTGGGCAGGTACCCAGGAACCTATCTATCACACTGTTTCAGGAGTTCTTTCTAAAGAGCTTCCAAGTGAAACTAGAGACATTTTCCCTTTGTCTTTAGCAACAGAAGCAATGCCATTGTTTATCATCTGAGAGGAATGATGAATATTTCAAAGCCATTTGTGACAGAGTCAAGAAGTCATGCCAAAAAAATTATCTCCAAAGGTTTTGAAGTTGAAAGACTTTCCCAGAGGAAAAGCTTTTTTTCCACAGGAAAAAGTGAAAAAAAAAAAAAGATAATGATTTAAATAATATATTAATTCTTCCACGTCTTCAGAGGAACAGTATAAAATTACTGTTCGTTTCCAAAGCTTTGATACTACGTCACTAAATTTACATTTTTTTTGAAAATTATTACAAGAAAAGAAATCAAACTCAGAGCTCCTATTTCAGTAGAATGCACTGTTTAATTGAACAATGGTCAGACACATACAAAAATTTTTATAGGCAAATTGCAAATAGTGTTCCAGAATTTCTGCTTTACTGAATCTTAAAATTCAGCTTCATTTTTGATTCTGTCTCAAGTAATTTGGCTGCTTTATGTGTGTGTGTATGCTGCTTTCATCTCAGGTCTATTATATATTACTTTGTCTTAGCCAGTCAGCATAGTAAACTCAGAATACTCTCTTTTCCTTCCTTCTCTTTGTCCTCTAAGACCTCACTTATGCAGTACTGTGTAGAGACACTCAAGATCTTCATACTGATGACCGTCAAACAGAAACTAAACCCCAAACTGGTAGCACCAGAAGGTCCCAGTGGTGTTGTGGAGAAATTTGTTGCATCAGCTGAAGGAGATACTAAGGTTCTGTTGATATATCCAAAAGAATCTTGCACTTTCCTTAGGTTTGTTCTCATACCTTGTATTTTGAACTTTGGTACATCCAAAGGTTGGCTGCTGTGGCTGCAGCTGTTGGCAGTTGTGTTGGGATGGCAGTGTTATTTTATGAAAAAATTCTTGTATTGTTTACAATAAATAATCTGCTTGGGAAATGTTAACCATGTAATCTCTCCCCTCTTCCCTTTTAGCAGCCAAATCCCACAGCCTAGCATTCAAGGCTGTCACAATCTGCCCTTCCAGCCCCTCCATGGGCCCCCTTGGTGGAACTCAGCTGATGACAGTCCAAGTCAAAAGCATGTACAAATGATTTGCTTGTTGTCCTTCTCAGATAACCTGCTTGTCCTCTTTCTGCTTTTGTTCACACTGTTTAGTCTTCAGTGTTTGTGCTTAGTTGCTCAGTTGTGTCCGACTCTGCGGCCCCATGGACTGTAGCCTGCCAAGCTCCTCTGTCCATGGGATTCTCCAGGCAGGAATACTGGAGTAGNACTGAACTGAACTGAACTGAATGTCAGTGATTATATAGCAAGGTTATTTTGCTTTCCTTAATTTGTGTAACCTTTAGGCCATGGCAATTAAAGTTTCTCTCTTTGTAACTGTACTTATTTAAATTACTTCAAAATTAAATGTCTTTACAGTATTTTATACAGTTTATCCCTTGGTATTGATGGAATTGGTTGGGTCCAGAAGCCCCTGCAGATACCAAAATCCACAGATACTCAACTCCCTTAGATAAAATGACGTAGTACATTTGGTCCTCCATACTCATGCGTTTTGCATCCATAAATATGGAGGGCTGACAGTGAACGTTTCTAAGCGGAGTTTGTTGAATCATGATGCATCAGTGGTAGTAGTAATGTAAACAGCTTCTTTATCTAACGGTTCTCGTTGAAAACTTGTGGTATGTGATTTAAACTATAATTTTAACCAAGGCTGAATCAAAGTATTTGGAGTTTACTTATTACATAACTTTAAACTCAGTGCAGTTAGAAATGGAGAACTTTTTGTTTATTTTGTTTATCAAATTATATCTTCAGTCCCTAGTACTGTAATGATATTCAGTTAGATATTTATTGAAGGAATGTGATGAATGCATGCATGAATTTTTGAATCTTAGTGTTCAGATTTTTGTTGGTTGAAGTATAGTGTAGTAAAGAATGTGACATTCTGTTACTTGTATCAGCCAACAGAATTCAACAGAAATTCAATCTTTAGAAGTTATTTATTACACAAGGAATTTGTAATTGGAACATTGCTCTTAACAATTCAGAAAACAGGAAGGACATACAATATTTTGCAGATTTGGAGTCTATTTCCATTTTCTTTATATATTTTACTGTGCCTTCTCAAAGCAGATTAATGAAAATAATGTGTGACTAAATTTTATATTTTGGAATGTTTTATGTACTAGGAAATAGTTCTTCTATAAATGTTTCATCTGGAATAAAGGAAGCTGAATAAAGGAAGCTTCGCAGTAAATAATAGTGAAAATGAAAGACAAAGGAGAGGGCATATTTCTACCTATAAATTTATGAATTGATTCCTAAAAATTACTCATATGTATAATGAAATAACAGACATTAAAAAAAACACAGAAGATTATCGTGCATTAAGAATGATGTTTCCTCAGCTCTTTTTAATGTGAAGAGAAAACTGTTGGGTGTTGAAAGAGGTGCCAATTTGTGTAAGATTCTCACAGAAAATATCAAAGGATAGCTGAATTGAAGAGAAGTCCTTGAATTGCATGATTGTAGAAGAAATAACTAGTACTTACTTAAAGAGGATTGGAAAAGTGACTCTTCAGTGATCAAATTGATTTAAATAAAACAAATAGTAATGTCTAGGATAGTGCCACTGAAATGACTCAAAATATGCAAGTTACAGCAAAATTCACAGAGGAAGATGAGAGTCATGTATGTGTGTATTTGTAATAACTGTCGTGCTCTATAGCACTTACCTCTTGAAAAAATTATTGTGTTTGTGCTTTTGTGTATCCTGTTTAAATAGGGCGGTAGTGAGGCTGTTTTGATTGTTTTTATTTCCAGTGTGTATCTCATATTTTATTTCCAGTCTGTATCTCATATTTTATTTCCAGTCTATATCTAGCATTTAGAGGGACTAAATGAATGAACCATGCTCATTCTTTGGATATAATGCTGATGAGGTTTGATGAAGTGGCAGAATCCTGAAATATTCCTAATTTTACATGTTTTTTTAACAGCATTATTTCATAACTATAAAGAGAGATAATGGAAATATTTTAAGTTTTATAAAGCAAATCTGTGGCTAGTAAATAAAAAGATTTCCTAACATTGATTTCAAATATGAAATTATCTTTTGTTTAAAATTGCTCTTTTTTCATATTGACTGTTTGTTTTAATCAGGGACTGTTTGGTTATAAGAAACCTATTGGAACAAACATAAACTAAGGAGTTTGTTTGTTTGTCTTTATAAGGAATTAAGTGAATTCCATGGTGCCCAAGGACAGGAAGTATAACCAGGCCTCATAGGGCCTGGAAGGATGGTGGGCAGTATCTGTGTTCTTGAGTGTCTTTGTCCTGTAACATATTTTCATGTCATCATATTCACTTTATTCTTTTTAAAAACATTTATTTTTAATTGGAGGATAATTGCTTTATAATGTTGTGTTGGTTTCTGCCATACAGCAACATGAATCATCCATAGGTATACATATGTCCCCACTTTACTCTTTTTCCACCAAATTTCTGTTTCTCCTCACAGAGAGTAGAAATGACTTCCTGAGCCCCCCTAGGACATGGTGACTAAGCTCATGGCAGCAGAGACAGCCTATGGTCTAAATTCCTGGGAGAGAGGGTCTGACTGGCATCTTAGGCTGGGTGTTCACTTGTGATCCAGTCATATGGTCAAGAGTTCTGGTTAATGTCTTGGCTTGGGTACTAGAGGCCAGTTTAACAAAGTGAGCATGGGCTGGGCAGGTACCCAGGAACCTATCTGTCACACTGTTTCAGGAGTTCTTTCTAAAGAGCTTCCAAGTGAAACTAGAGACATTTTCCCTTTGTCTTTAGCAACAGAAGCAATGCCATTGTTTATCATCTGAGAGGAATGATGAATATTTCAAAGCCATTTGTGACAGAGTCAAGAAGTCATGCCAAAAAAATTATCTCCAAAGGTTTTGAAGTTGAAAGACTTTCCCAGAGGAAAAGCTTTTTTTCCACAGGAAAAAGTGAAAAAAAAAAAAAGATAATGATTTAAATAATATATTAATTCTTCCACGTCTTCAGAGGAACAGTATAAAATTACTGTTCGTTTCCAAAGCTTTGATACTACGTCACTAAATTTACATTTTTTTTGAAAATTATTACAAGAAAAGAAATCAAACTCAGAGCTCCTATTTCAGTAGAATGCACTGTTTAATTGAACAATGGTCAGACACATACAAAAATTTTTATAGGCAAATTGCAAATAGTGTTCCAGAATTTCTGCTTTACTGAATCTTAAAATTCAGCTTCATTTTTGATTCTGTCTCAAGTAATTTGGCTGCTTTATGTGTGTGTGTATGCTGCTTTCATCTCAGGTCTATTATATATTACTTTGTCTTAGCCAGTCAGCATAGTAAACTCAGAATACTCTCTTTTCCTTCCTTCTCTTTGTCCTCTAAGACCTCACTTATGCAGTACTGTGTAGAGACACTCAAGATCTTCATACTGATGACCGTCAAACAGAAACTAAACCCCAAACTGGTAGCACCAGAAGGTCCCAGTGGTGTTGTGGAGAAATTTGTTGCATCAGCTGAAGGAGATACTAAGGTTCTGTTGATATATCCAAAAGAATCTTGCACTTTCCTTAGGTTTGTTCTCATACCTTGTATTTTGAACTTTGGTACATCCAAAGGTTGGCTGCTGTGGCTGCAGCTGTTGGCAGTTGTGTTGGGATGGCAGTGTTATTTTATGAAAAAATTCTTGTATTGTTTACAATAAATAATCTGCTTGGGAAATGTTAACCATGTAATCTCTCCCCTCTTCCCTTTTAGCAGCCAAATCCCACAGCCTAGCATTCAAGGCTGTCACAATCTGCCCTTCCAGCCCCTCCATGGGCCCCCTTGGTGGAACTCAGCTGATGACAGTCCAAGTCAAAAGCATGTACAAATGATTTGCTTGTTGTCCTTCTCAGATAACCTGCTTGTCCTCTTTCTGCTTTTGTTCACACTGTTTAGTCTTCAGTGTTTGTGCTTAGTTGCTCAGTTGTGTCCGACTCTGCGGCCCCATGGACTGTAGCCTGCCAAGCTCCTCTGTCCATGGGATTCTCCAGGCAGGAATACTGGAGTAGGTTGCCATGCCCTCCTCTAGGGGATCTTTCCAACTCACGGCTTGAACCCAGGTCTCCCACATTGCAGGTGGATTCTTTACCCTCTGAGCCACCAGGGAAGCCCTTTAGTCTTCATTAGGGCTTCCCTGATAGCTCAGTTGGTAAAGAATATGCCTGCAATGCAGGAGACTCTGGTTGCATTCCTGGGTTGGGAAGATCCCCTGGAGAAGGGATAGGCTACCCACTACAGACAGGCTTCCCTTGTGGCTCAGCTGGTAAAGAATCCACCTGCCATGCGGGAGACCTGGGTTCGATCCCTGGTTTGGGAAGATCCCCTGGAGAACGGAAAGGCTACCCACTCCAGTGTTCTGGCCTGGAGAATTCCATGGACTATACAGTCCATGGGGTCCCTAAGAGTTGGACATGACTGGGCAACTTTCCCTTTCAGGATGGACCAAAGAAATAGTAAAATGGCCTGACAGTTCTGTGACATATTTGGTTCTTCACTCGCGCTCATCAGCCTGCCTCTCCAGTGGCTGCACTCTCTATGAGGCTCCTTGGCCAGCCCTCTTCTTGTCTTCAGGATCACCTGCAAGGAGAGGAGTGAACCAGGACTTTTACTAGGACTTACAACATTTGTGCTAAATAAAAAGTTGGATGTGCAGTCCAGGGATTTAGTTTGGCATCATGCTGAGAAGCATTATAATTTTCCTTGGTAGCATAGTTCATTTTACTTTATTTTTATCTTTTTAAAAGATTCATTTACTTAAGGATTATTATTATCTAGCATTCAGGGTATTTTTAGAGGCTAATTAGGGAGGCAGGTCACCTTTGATTTAGTGACTGTTCTAAAAAATGCTCATTGAAAGGCAAGTAAAAAGTGCTAATTTTGTGGATTAGACATTAACTCTCCCTTAAACTTTGAGGATTCCTTTGTCTTGGTATTTCAGAATGTTTTTTTCTTGGAATTCATGGAATGTTAGAAGAATTTGTAAGAATAGCAGCTAACATTGTTAAAATTTTGTAAAGTGAACTTAGTTATAGCTAACTGTATATGTTTAAATCTGGTTTTGATGTTGATTATTATATATTAAAAAATGATATAATTGTTGAAAGTAACTTATTGAGCATATATTTTATAGAGTATTAGACTTATTTTTATACATGTTCTCATTTAGTCACACAGTAAGTTTGGAATAGAAATTTATATCCCACATATTTGTATTAACTTTATAGAGGTATCATTTATATAAAGCAAAATACCCATTTTAATGTACAATTCCATACATTTTGGCAGATATAGCTATTTAACTATACTACAAAATGTAGAACATTTTCATCCTCCAAAGATAATAGAACATTTTCTTTGCTCCCTAAGTCAGTCCCTTCCACTGTCATCCCCCAACCCATGTTTTTTATCTTCTCTCTGAAATTGTAAAATAGTTCTTCCTAATTTAGAATTTCATATAAATGGAAACATATGCTATGTAGTTTTTGGTGTGTGATGGCTGCTTTTTTTCAGCCTGATGTTTTTGAGATTCATCCATATTATTCCTATATCAGTACTTTGTTCCTTTTATTGCCAAATGGTAGAACATTGTATGGATATACCACAGCTGCTTCTTCTTTTTTTAATCATTCATCAGTTGAAGATTATTTGAGTTATTTCTAGTTTTTAGCTATTCATAAAGGTGCTGTTAAATTTTTGTTCACATCTTTTTGTTGAGATATGTTTTTTCATTTTTAGGGGTAAATATCTAGGAGTGGTATTGCTATATTGTGAACTCTGTTAATGGTTAAACTGTTCTCTAAAGTGATTGTACTATTTTGCATTCTAGTTACGCGCAGTTTGCAGCTATATTTAGTAGTCATACCACCATCTGATATTGTGGTCTTTTAAGCCATGTCCATTCTAGTGGATGTGTAGTAGTGTCTCATTGTGGTTTTGAGTTGCATTCTCATGTGCGTGTTGGCTATTCATATATCTTTTCTTAACTGTTCAAGTGTTTTGCTCAATGTTTTGATTGGATTGTTGGTCTTTTTGTTGAGTTATATGTTCCTTATATAGTCTGGAAAGAAGTTGTTTGTCAGCTTGTCAATATTTTCTAATAGTATGTGGCTTTTCTTTTCATTTTTTTAATGGTATCTTTCAAGAGCAAAAGTTTTTAACTTTGATGAAGCCCAATTGAACAGTTTTTTTTTGTTTGTTTTATTGTTTATGCTTTTGACTTCTTGTTTAAGCAGTCTTTGTCTACCTGAAGGTCTTAAAGATTTTATCCTAGAAGCTTTATACATTTATCTTTAACATTTTGATCCATTTTGGGTTAACTTTGACCATATCTGTGTTAATCAAGTGTGGGCCCATTTTTGAAATTTATGTTGTATCCCACTTATTATGTCTGTTCTTATGTGAATATAACACTGCCTTGATTGTAATAGCCTTGTAGTAAATCTTCAAATCAGGTACAGGAAGTCCTACTACTTCTACTATTTCTGTTTCCACAGAAATTTTAGAATCAGTTTGTCAGGTGTCTACAGAAATCCTGCTGAGACTGCATTGAATCTGGAGGTCGATTTGTGGATCTTAATAACATCAAGTCTTCCAATGGATGAAAAGCCTCTTCATTTATTTAGGTCTTCTTTAATTTCTTTAAGTATTTCATAGTTTTTAGTGAACAGATCTTATATAAATTGTGTTAAATAAATCTCTGAATATTTCATATTTTGATGTTAATTTGTAGTACACATATTTAACTTTATTTTTCTCTTTATTGCTCATCTATTGAAAATACAATCCCCCCATGTTTCTTTTTCTTACTTTAGTGCATTGACTAGAATCTTCTTGTTGGATTCAAGTGATGAGAGCATATATTCTTGCCATGTCCAGATTTTAGGGGAAAGTGTAAAGTCTTTTGCCCTTAACTATAATGTTGGCTATATATTTTTCACAGATACCTTTTATCAGTTTGAGAAGTTCCTTTCTATTCCTAATTAATTGAGAGGTTTTTGTTTTGTTTTAAAATTAAAAAAATGGATGTTGTATTTTGGCAAATACTTTCTTTATCTATTGAGATGATCATGTGATTTAAAATTTTTTTACTAATATGGTGATTAACTTTTGAATACTCAGCTTATCTTGCATCTCTGATATAAACTCCATTTGGTCATGATGTATTAGCTTTTTAATATGTTGTTGATTCAACTTGCTAAAACTGTTTAGAATTTTGGATTTATGTTAATGGATGATACTGGTTTATAGTTTCTTTTATGCTTTTTACTGGTTTTAGCATCATAGCAAAACTGATTTCAGAATAGAATGAATTGTGAAAGAATCGTGAAGGAAAATTGTGAACCATTTCCTTAGTATTTGGGAATGGTTTCTGAAGAATTCATATTATTTCTTCCTTAAATGTTTGATGGAATTCTCCAATGAAACTACTTTCAAGTACAGATTAAATTTCCTTAATAGATATAGGCTTAGGTCATCTACTACTTCTCAAGTGTCAGTAGTTTGTATCTTTAAAGAAATTTGTCTGTTTCAAACAAGTTGATGAATTTATTGACATAATTTTTAAAATGATATTCTTTTTTTTTTTTAATATGTAAGTGATGTAACATTTGTTTATCCTGATGTTGGTGACTTGTTTCTTCCCTCTCTCTCTTGTTTTTTTACCAGTCTGGCTGACTTTTTAATTTTCTGTTTTCAAAGAAACAGCTTTTGACTTCATTCATCTTCTCTGTTGTATTTCTGTTTTCTATTTTATTGGTTTCCATTCTGATCTTTAATATTTCATTCTTCTCGTTGATTTTTCTTGCTCTTCTTGTTTTAGATTGTTAAGTAGAAGCTGAGGTGACTGATTTGAGATCTCTCTTTTCTGCTGTCAGTATTTAATGCTATAAATTACTACCTAAGTACTGCTTTAGCCTTGTCTCAGAAATCTGGATATGTTATATTTTGATTTTAGTTCATCATATTTTCTTATTTCCTTTTTGATTTCTTTTTTGACTCATGGGTTATTTAGAAACATATCATTTAGTTTCCAGAATTTTCTTGATTTTTCAGATATCTTTCTTTTAGTGATTTTGAATTTGGTTCCACTGTGGTCAGAGAACATACTTTGTATGATTTACATCCTTTTAAAATTGTTGTGACTTGTTTTATGGGTTATGATTTGGACTGTCTAAGTAAATGTGTAGTGTCTTATGAGGGTACAAAGTTGTTGTCAGTTCAATACATGCTTACCTTAATTATCTCTGGGCAATTTTCCCCCACTCCCCTTTTTGGCAAGATTATGGCACTGGCAGTAGTGTTTTCATATTGGAAAAGAGGGACTTGAAGTTTTTCAGAGTAGGTAAAGCAGAGACTTTAAAATTCTGGTCTAACCTAAGAATTAAAGGAAGCCAGTTTAGAACCTTACATGGAACAACAGTGACAGATTTTATTTTCTTGGGCTCCAGAATCACTGTGGACATTGACTGCAACCATGAAATTAAAATAGGCTTGCTCCTTGGAAGAAAAGCTATGACAAATTTAGACAGTGTATTAAAAAAGCAGAGGCCTCACTTTGCTGACCAAAGTCCGTATAGTCAAAGCTATGGTTTTTCCAGTAGTCATGTATGGATGTGAGAGTTGGACCATGAAAGAAGACTGAGTGCTGAAGAATTAATCCTTTCGAATTGTGCTGGAGAAGGCTCTTGAAAGTCCCTTGGACAGCACAGAGGTCAAACCAGTCAATCCTAAAGGAAATCAACCCTGACTATTCATTGGAAGGACTGAGGCTGAAACTGAAGCTCCAGTACTTTGGCCACGTGATGTGAAGAGCCAGTTCATTCAAAAAGACCTTGATGCTGGGAATGCTTGAGGACAGAAGGAGAAAGGGGCAACAGAGGATGAGACGGTTGGATGGCATCACTGACTCAGTGGACATGAGTTTGAGCAAAGTCCAGGAGATAGTGAAGGACAGGGAAGCCTGGCATGCTGCAGCCCATGGGGTCGCAGAGTCAGACATGACTAAGCAACTGAACAAGAAGTCAGATTCTTAATGGAAGTATATGGAGGGCCAGGATGTGCTCTGTTTGTTTTGAACTAATTCTTTTTCTTCATTATTTTGGTCCTGAAGTACATTCAACCTCTCTCACCTCTAGGATATTTCTACAGAAGGTAGTATAAGACCTTTTGGGACATTTGATGGGCATTCCAGATGGCATAGGCACTCCACATCACTGTAGGTTGCATGGCAGGATTTGTGTCAGTCACTCAGTCATGTCCGATTCTTTGTGACCCCATGGACTCTCTTAGGTGGCATTTTCTGATTGCTGATCTCCATTGATTTTCATTGGGTCATTAGTCTATTTTAGAGGAAATAATTGAGATTTCATATTTCTGTTAGGTAGAAAGTTAGGCATGAGCAACAAGGGTTGGCCTAGCTAGAAAGGATGCAAGCTGATTTCTAAACCCCACCCCAGACACACCCAGGAGAGCTCACAGATATGCTACAAAAATGGCCACAGAGACTTCCAACTCCTGCACTTGCTCCCTAGGCATGCAGTGGATACAAACTAATCACAGGGGTGTCTCCAACTTGGTCACATGTGCCCTTGATACACAGCTATATCCTCAAGTAACCTTAGGCAGCCTGGAGCCATTAAGGGTTCATAAATATTCTATACATACATACGTTCTGGTTATAACAGACTGAATTACGGGAAAGGCATGTGCAATAGAGCCTATTGTTATTAACTTGCAACTATCAATCAAAACTCTCAGTCCAGGCCCACCTGGATGAATATGTAAAAGCACTAATTTGCATATACCCAGACACACCCCTTCCCTGATTGGCATTGAACATACACCTATTTGTATTCCCTTTCCTGATTGGTTGTGGGTACAGGCTGTATTTTGCACAGGGCCTGAACCAAGAGTTGGAAGTATAAAAGGGAAGCCAAGAGGAATCATGGCCTCTCCTTTGGGGTTTGCCTGCTCCCATGTCAGGAGTGTATTATCTGCTGTCAGTTTAATAAAAGTTCTGTCTACTTGAGCTGTAACTGAATTGTAACTAGTCTGTTGTTTCAAATCCTTGCTACCACTAGAAGAGCCTAGAAATCCTGCCTAATTGAGCTGTAATTTGGACCTCTGCCATACCAAATCTTTGTTACAACAAAACAAGAACCAAGGCAGAGAAATAAACCAACCTGAAATTTTCATTCTCTCAAAGGATATGACCCATGTCTAAATTTCCTAGTATGTGATATCATTCATATTAACTTGTACGTGTTGGTTCTTAATAAATCAGTCTCTCTTTATATGCTTGTATGGTAGATATGACTCTTCTGTTTCTACTGAAATTAAAAAGTGAGACTTCTGTCTGGTATAAGAAGCCTAACTCTTCATAGAACAGCCTTTTAATACTTTGCCCAGGTTGCTGTCAAACTTCCAATTCATTGAAAGCCTTCACATTTCCAGAATCAAGCAAAATCTTTTGATTCTTCTACAGGTTCTATATCAGTATATAAAAAAGAAAACCAGCAGTGACTTTATCCTTCCCATTTCCCTTTTGATGCCATTCATGTTAGTATCATTAGTAACCACCCCACCAGAAACAAATAAATAAAATTCTTGTTTTTCTTCTGCTTTTTGGCTACAGGCTAGGTTGTAAAAAGAGAACAAAATGTTTTAGTATGCTCATGTCTTTAATGATGGGGAATTAGAGCCATTAAAAAAAATAAACAAGTTAACCAAAAATATGGCAAAATAGGAAGGTAGATGCAAGAGGATTTAGGAAGTTCCAGAGTGTTTTACAGATATGGGATTTCAGATGAAGACCACATACATCTAACTTTTCGGGGAGGTGAAGGGACACAGGAAGAGAGTTAGCTTGAGGAGAAAGAGAAAGGAATTTTAAAAAAGTTTTCATAAAGTCTGAATAAAATTATAGTTTCTCCCTTCCCGGGCCTTAGAAATTAGACTCTTTTCCTATTATTGTCACTCTGTATGAGAAACCCTGTTTGATAGTGGTGCTGTAAACCTGAATTGATGTGGCTGCATTCAGTGTATAGAAAAGTTCCAGCTCCGTCTCTAGTTAGTTCTTCCTTTGTACTTATGCCTAAACCTCTTCATCTGGAGAAGTGCCAATTTACCACTAAATTTAAATAAATAAGAACATTTCTCATCAATAGGGGTGGCAAATTTAGCCCCTCTTTAGAGCACTGAGCAATTTATGACCATATGTTAAATACCATAAAACAGCTTTAAAGACTTGGTCCCTGGCCATTGCCAGATTGTACCGTAGGAGTAGGCAGCACTGCGAGGGACTGGGAATGTTTCCTCCGGCCCTTGGAGGCCTCAGTAACTCACTGATGTCACAGCCAGAGAGGCCTGTTTTCAAACATTCCCTTTATAAAGGTGAAATACTAAAAGATTCCATTTTGGCATTTGGGTGCAAAGAAGGCAAGGCTTCTTTTTTAATTTTTAAGGGTCGAAATTAGTATGGAAAGTGTTGTGTGGGAGAATGAGTAACTTGGCAGCAGTGAGTCCAGAAGGCAAGTCTAGGAATAGGTAATAGATATCCTACTCATTCTTTTTCTTGGAGCGTGAACTGGACTTTTATAAGGCGTAAGCAAACCAAATATCACGTTTCTCAATCGTTTTCTTTTTGCCAACTTTTATGGAATTAATATTAATGTTAAAAACAATTTTGAAAATTTTGTCCTATAGGGCTGCCAGTTCCAAGGATTTCTTTTCTTCCAGGAGTATGACTCATTATTTGGTGAACTCCAAATATTAGTTTTTATTCTTACCATCATCACAGCCTGTGAATCATTTATGGCATTCTGTGGGCTCATGGCTGAGAAAACGAAGATGTGTGCCAGGAAGCATGTGATTTTTTGGTCAAGTAAGTGCCATAGGATCTTTGATGGACTTCTGACACGTGAGGAAACCACTGGTTCAGGCAGGGGGACTTACTGTTATTAAATAGGAATGGGCCTCAAGACGCTTTGTCCAAGATCTTTCTAACTGTTCTCTCTGATGGATAACTCTTCCTACAAAGGAAGATGATGAAATTGGGTATCAAAGGTCTAGGAATCCTAGCCTTCTTAAATGTGTCAGTGCCAGCCCAAGGGCTGACTTCCTGTCAGTTCCTGTGTGGTTTGCACTACATCCTCTTTGCACCAGATTAGTGTTTTAGGTCATCTATCATAACTGCTATCCTGTGAATTCTTGGCAATCGGATCTCACTCTGCAGAAGGCAGCTGGCACCCTTGTCTAGGAAGTGCAACTGGGGAGCTCCCGTCTCCCTCTTCCTCAGGCCAGGAAGTACACTATTGTTATCCATCGGTGCTTTCTTCCTTTGAAAGAACAAAAAAATCTTCAAACTTTGGCAGCTCCTAAAAGTGCTGGGTAGCAGTTTGAAATGACCTTTTCCATTTTGTTGGTCTAGGGCAAAAACTTGAGTGATCTTTGACATCACTTGTAAATCTTGTCTGGTTTGTCCTTGATGCACGTATATGCATTAGTGGACATTTTTCCCCCATTGTGAATGAAGTTGTGCTTAAGTCTTCAGAGTCACATCAGTCACATCTTTGTTTTATTTTGGGCTTTGAATTTTAAGGATATTCTTTTGACTTAGGCTATGTCGTTGCCCAGTTATTTCTTCTCTGTGTGTCTTCTTAACAGTGGGAATTTTCAGTTCCTGTTACCAGCATTCATTAAAGACTATTCACTTTGGCTATGACTTCAGTATTTGCATTGGATTTTCACTCTTTGGAATAAGTGATAATTTAAAGCACATTTCTTCACTATTGAATGTAAAGACAAATGTCATCTTAGTTGTCCTGATTTGTCATGCCATAGTTTGGCATTTGTCATGGCAAACACAACATGGTTCATGTCATACCATGAACTATATTGGGGATCTTAGTATAGTTTTTTTCCTTTCTCATGACTCAGAGGTCATATTTGGGCAACTTGATTTTATTCACATAGAATAGAAGTTACCTTTAGTCCAATTCATCTAAAGAACTTGTTTATAAGGGAATATAAACCCATGGATGAGTTATTTTAAGTGGCATCCTTCAATCTCTCTTGGCACACATCATTTCTACTTCTGACTCTTTTTTCTTTCATCTTATGAAAACCCCATCTTCTGTAAGGTTTCAACGTTGATGTAGCTCTTGGTTTCTTTTGTGTTCTGCTTCTTAAGATGGGTGAGGAGAAAGGAAAGATAAATTATGCTTCTTCACAGAAAAAAGGTGAACTTTCTGAAGGTGGATTTTATGTTATATTTATGGACATCAGGCAGTATCATCATATAAAGAGCCTGACTCCTCCTAATGCACTAAGAACAGCCTGAAGGAAGAAATTTGGATTTCAAGACATGGGAGAATTTGTTATTCAGATTATTTATATCCAATCAAATCTGTGGTTCCTGGAATAATACACTGTTAAACTCTAGGGGTGGTATCCCTGATATCTCTAAGGTCTGTATACCCCACACAGTAGCTGATAAAGAAATGCTTGTTTATTAAATGAGACCAGAGCACTAAAATAATTATTTATGTGGAAAGTCTCAATTGGAAGGATACTAAATTTCAGAGGGACTTTGAGTAGGACGTGGGTTATCTAAAGATATTTGAGAAAGAGCAGCATGGTTTCTGCATTGAAGACAGGGAAAGAGAACTCTGAAAGTTTATATAAATCTACCAGGTTGACATGCATATTTAGAAAGAAACAGGAAAAAGACACAAAGGCAGTTTTGCCAACACTTGGCTACAGCAGGACTAAATGACTTAACTTTGTAAGAACAACTCTTAATCAATGAATTTCTTATTTTAAAATGATAAGTATAGTATATTGGGAAGGAAAGAATAAATTGACTTTGTCCTGAGAGTAGCAGCGCTTTTGATTCTATCTTCAGAATGGATTGGAGAAGCAGATCATGAAATGATTAGTGAGACATTAAATACGTTGCTTGACAGTATGCCTAAAGCCTGTGACGAAGAATGAATGCTCCTTATTGTTGAAATCAGACAATTTGGTCATCCTAATGTAGAGCAAATTGCAAAATGGTTTATTTTGCAGTTAATTTTTTATTGTTCTTATTTTCCTGTTTCTCCTTTTTCTGTTTTTCCGAGTATAATCTCACTACTCGGGTAAGACAAGTTCCAGACAGTCGTCCTCAGACATCAGACTGTTTACCTGCTTTCTCAGGGTTGGCCGTCTCCTATAGAAAGGAGAGGTAAGGATCCATGAATCTCAAAGCACTTTCGCCCATCCAGTCATGATTGAGCACCTACTCAGTCCAAATTCTGAAGCCCAATACTTGAAGGCCTCCACTATTTGGCACCATCCTAACGTTGTTCACATTCTCTCTTTACCCACTTTTTAACTCTGAACAAGACTGCTTGAACAGTCTGCATTTTCATCTCTTATCTGCCCTCTCCCTTCTGAACATCTCCTTCTTACCAGTATAGTCTACTTGCTGTCCCCTGGGCACATAATTTGCTTTCTTTCCCCAAGTTTCGCTCATTCTCTTAGCTTTGCCAAATTTCTCTGTTTATTGAAGCCTACTATGGACAGCCCTCAGCAGTCATTTTAAGAGGGATTTGATTAAACTGAAGCAAAGCAGGCAGTGAAGTGGGAGGCTGTGGCAGGTTGTCTGTAGATGGTCGTGGGAGTGTCTCTGCTCTGCATGCCCTTCTGTACTCAGTGAGACCTTGCCACCTCTCCTTCAAGAGCTGAAGTGTAATTTCCTCCCCTTGAATCTGTGTGGGATTGTGACTGTTTTGACCAATAGGGTATGATGCAGATAATGGTGTTTGACCTCTGAGGCTGGGTCATCAAAGATAATTGAGTTTTTGTCTTATTAGCAGGGACACTTGTGCTTGGCACTTTGAGCCACTGCCTGAGAAGTCTGACTGCTTTGAGGTTGCCATACTGTCTGGTAGCCAGGCCATCTGGAGACTTCACATATAGGCACTGCAGTTGGCTGTTCTTGCCTCGGGATTATCCCAGCCCAGATATTGGACCCTTCAAACTAATCTGTCCACTAGCTGAGTACCACTTAGTGATATCAGTCAATGCTGTGAAGAGTAAAAGAGTCACCTGCATTCTACCCAGGTTTCTTTCTTAGTTTCTCGGAGAGAGAGAGAGAGAGAGATTTTTTTTTTTTTTGTTCTCGTTGTTGCTGTTTTGGCTGTGCTCTGTGGCTTGTGGGATCTTAGTTCCCCAATCAGAGACTGAACCCACACCCTTGGCAGTGAGAATATGGAGTCCTAATCAGTGGAATTTTCTCTACCCAGGTTTCTAACCCACAGAATCTGTGAGCATAATAACAAAGTTGTTGTTTGAAGCCTGAGTTTTGGGGTAGTTTGTTAGGTAGCTTTAGTAATTAGAATTTAGATCCTGATGAACAAGAGTGGATTAAGAGTCTGTAGGAGGGCGGCAGAGGTGGGACCCAGGGCAGAGACCAGAGGTGAGGTCTGCATAGGGAAGAGAAGACAAAATGATTAGGAGAGAAATGGGAAATTACTTTTCATTTTATATTGGAGTATAGTTGGTTAACAATGTTACGATAGTTTCAGGTGGACTGAATCAAAGTGATTCAGTTCTATTCTTTTTTGAATTCTTTTCCCATTTAAATTGTTACCCAATACTGAGCAGAGTTCCCTGTGCTATACGTTGGTCCTTGTTGCCCCTCTGTTTTAAACATATTGGTGTGTACACATCAATCCCAAACTCCCTAACTATCTCTCTCCGCTTCCCCCCAACCATAAATTCATTTTCTAAATCTGTGAGCCTGTTTCTGTTTTGTAAATAGGTTCATTGGTGTCATTTATGTTTAGATTCCTTATATAAACAATATCACATGATATTTCTGTGACTTAACTTCAGTCAGTATGACAGTCTGTAAGTCTACCCATGTTGCTGCAAATGGCATTGTTTCCGTCTTTTTAATGGCTGACTAATAGTCCACTCTGTATACATGCCGAATCTCCTATACCCATTCCTCTGTCAGTGGGCATCTAGGTTGCTTCCAGGTCTTGGCTGTTTTAAACAGTGCTGCAGTGAACACTGGGGTGCATGGACTCTTTTGGATGTTTTTCTCCAGATGTGTGCCCAGGAGTGGGATTGCAGGATCATATGGTGTTTCTCTTTTTCGTTTGAGGAACCTGTATACTGTTTTCCATAGTGGCTCCACCAGTTTACATTCCCACCAGCAGTGCAGGAGGGTCCCCTTCTCTCCACACCCTTTCCAGCGTTTACTGTTTGTGGAGTTTTTGATGATAGCTGTTCTGACTGGTGTGAGGTGATATCTCGTTGTAGTTTTGATTTGAAATTTCTCTGGTAATCAGTGATGTTGAACACTTTTTCATGTGCCACTTGGCTATCTGTATGTCTTCTTTGGAGAAATGTCTGTTTAGGTCTTCTGCCCATTGATTGAGTTGTTTGTTTTGATGGTATTAAGCCACATAGAAATGGGTAAATTTTGAGGGAAAAAGGTGGGGAATTCACATCAATGATCTATTATTATTAATTATATATGTATATATGTTAAATTTGTCTTTGAATTATGTTACTTATTTTCATCTCTGGGTGAGGTTGGAGTTGAGGTCATCTTTCAAGAAGCAGAAGGTCTGGAGAGGGCCTGGCTGCCTGATGGAGAGCACTGAAGACCGCTGACCTGCTGTCAGCTCTAGCATTTGACAGGTACTCTGGTGAGGAAAGACAGAAGCTGGGTGCTTAGTCATTATGCGTGCTTTCCTCAAGTGCATACTGTCGGTGTGAAGCACTTGGAACCCTCAGAAGTACAGGAGACCCTCCCCAGAGGGGTGCCTTGGATATCCGTGGCTGTGTGGGAGTTCTGAACCTCAGCATGGCTCTTCAGGATTTCCGATAACACACAGCTGCCTGTGGTTTTGGGGAATAAAAAGGATCCTACCTTTGCCTGGGGACATTGTTTTTAAGTAGCAGCTTTCTTGAGAGAAGAGGGGAACACACCTCCAGTTTTAGTTAAGGACCTTCAGAGGGCTTTTGTCCACACTGAAGACTCACCACGTGTTATGAATTGAGTGTTGGCATTGCTTTCATAAAAGAATTGTTTTCTGTATCCATCCAGCAGTCTGGCCGCCAGCCACATGCAAGTCAGTTTATTTCTGTGAAGAGTTACATGCTCCCAGTCTAAGTGGACTCTTAAAGAGTCTGGGAATCTGCAAGTTTTAGATAGCTTTCCATTTAGTAAAATATTTAATTCGTAGTTGAAATCTTTTAATTACTGTTGTAAGGAGGAAAGATGCTATAGCCTCATTGGATAAAAGAATGCTACTTTCGTGACAAAGTAAACATGATGTGTCAACCCTTTGCTTCATATATTATTGTCAGGATAGAATTTGCCCCTGTGCTATAAAGGATTCTACTGTGTTTCACTTAGTCTCAGTTAGGTGCCTTTAGATTTCACTATTTCTTATCCCAGCCACCCCCCCTCCCCGCCCCCCCTCCA
>SJYX01022490.1:243214-256766 GCA_006410675.1 Oreotragus oreotragus
TCCCCGCCCCCCCTCCACCCCCTGACTGTGTTGGAGTGACCTTGGCACTTCTGAGATGTTGTGACTTGTTTTTGTGTACCTCCAACCCTTCCCTGAAAATGGCAGGACATATATATAACTTGATCTTATAGATCCTGCTTGATCTGTTTCTTTCTGACTTGTGAAATTTTCCTGTCTGGAGCTTGACTGTCTCTGTCCTTTGTTATCAGTTTGAATTTAAATTATCAAACAGAAAATCTGTCATGATACCATTGCTTAAAACTGTTCATTTTCTGTTGCTTTATTTTTCAGTTTTCTTTTTTTTCAGGGGGTATTGTGTTTGAATGTTGGCTAGAGCTTTAACTGTTCTTACTTTGGTAGTGGTTTTATTTTTATGGATTTTATCATTCCTTGCTTTCGGCAAAGCATTTTCTTTTATCTACTTTTGAAGAATTTTATTTAATTTGTTCATCTTTATTTTTCAGCATTCTAAATTTTCATTCATTTCTACTTTAGCTTCCGTGGATTACATGACTTGTTTTTGTTCATTGTTAGACTTGTTTGACTCTTGTCGTATGTGAACTCAAGGGATCCTTCACTATTTATTTATTTATTTATTTTTAGCATCTTTTTTGGTCCAGCTGCTGGGCATTTCAGTGTTATTTGACAGTGAGAAGTATTATTCTCTTTTTTTTTTTGTTTTCATTAATTCCACAGGCTAGTCCTTGGTTTTCACAGAGTTTCTGAAAGTTTATGAGTGGGCTTTTGGACGATCTTCTAAGCCCTGTTTTGTGGGAGCTGAAGCACAGGGCCCGGACTGAGATTGTTCTTTGTGTGCTTCTGTGATTCTGCCACTGGTGCTCTGGTTTATGCCAGTGGGTGCAGTCAGCAGAAGACACATTGCTAAACAGTGAACTCATAGCTGAAAGAAAGATTCGTGTGGTTTTTTTTCTCCCCATCTGGCATTCTGTGGTTATTTCTCCTGATTTTTTGGCAAGTGTTATTTGCCTTTGTCAAGCTGTGGCCACATCAGCCTTAAATTTCTGCTTTGTATAATTCAGCTAGGAATTAGAAAGAAGTATTTGCAATCGTATAGCATTCCATATTTTTTGAAGTATTTATACTTAAATGATCTCACTCTAATTGCCTGATAGCTCTCAGAGGGCCAGTGACTCTGCTTCTTCACATACAAGAGCGGACTTACAGAGTCTGTGACAAGGTCACATAATTGGGAAGTCAGGGACCCAAATCCAAGACTTCTGAGTACAAGCCTGATGCTTTTCCTGCAGTTAACATGCTGGGAAAGAATTACTGTCTTTATTACCATACACTCATAATTGTCTTTTCAAGTAGAATCAGATAAAGGCAAGTCAGCCTGGTGAGAAAGTCATGCAGGAAATAAGGACAAGCAGTGGCGTTGCTGAATAGGAAGTAAACACAGCATCGAACATTCATGCCTTCTGTCATACATCAGCTGGGAAAGGTGTGGTGGTCAGTTTGATTAATACCTGATTGGGAAACTAACTGACATGCTTCCACTTTTGTGTAGATCTCTTTTGGACACTTGAAGAGTAATAGCTCATGGATGGATATATTTATTTTGTTTGTTTCTGAAGGCAGAAATCCCAAGCAGAAGTTGCTGAAAACAGAATGAGAAGTTAATCAGGTTTGTGAGAGATAAAGGCTAAGTGTCACCCCTGAGATATAGAGAATAGTCTGAAACGCTGATTTTACTGTGTGTGTGTGTCTTTAAGCCTGTGATCTTCAGTTATCTTATAGACCTTGACCTAGCAACATAGCTTTATGATTCAGATCTATTATCTGGCCTAGTACATCTTTCATTGTCTTAATTATATCTTTGTGATATAATAAAATCTGTTGTTTAATTTGCAGTCAGATCATAAATTAAACAACAATTTTAAGCAACTTTTCAAAATCACTTGGATGGTTTCTCTTTAATGTGGGAAAGATGAGGGAAGAAAATTTAAAGGTCAAGATAACTTAAAAGTCAAGATAATAAAATGGATCAGTTATGTAGAGCCAAACTCTTTGGGTATTTTTGAATGAAAGAATTGGCTTTTCATTTAAAAATATACTTAACGTTTATTTAGAAATGAAATTATCAAAAGATTATGACCTTAGCATAAGCTTTAAATATCAAATACTCAGTTTTATTTTATGAAACAAAAGGAATCTTAAAGGAGTTAGATATGATCAAAAGCAAATTTAATTAAAATAGAATATTCTACCCTCAACCTATTAGTCTTGCTGTAATTCCTCTTAGAGACACATTGTATTGTTAGAACTTATGTCATCCTAATAATTAACTGAAGTAAAAGAATTTTATTTTTAGAGCTGTAGACTCTTTGATGTCATGTAATCCACCACCAGTTGTAGCAATTTCTTTGGTAAGTGGATATATGGCTACTGTCATCAATGGGAATCTTATCATTCATAAGACAGCATTGCAGAGTGCTCTTCAAAAAATATTTGTTGTCCCAGAGACAAAACAACTTTATTTCCTCTTCTGTATGACAGTTTCATGGTACTAAAAGGAATGCTTAGTGGAATTCTTGTTTGAATTAATTAGCCAAACCAAGATTCTTTTTATAGTGGTGATCTTTTTTTGAAAATGGAATTGCTGGAATTACTAGAATTACCAAATAATTATTAGGGTTGAAAAATTGTGGGTAATAAGCAGACTACAGATGAGGAAAATCATGGACCCAGTATTTAAAGAAAAAAGAGAGATATAGTCTTAAAATGACAGATTAATTTTTATGTTGATGCTGGTTAAGCTTCAATAACTGATTGTTTATTTATTTATTTTTGAGCTGATTGTTAAGCAAATGGTTTGAGAGCATTTAAAACATGTTATATGTTTAGTGGCCGGCATAGGTTTACTTAGAAACAAGTTATGCCAAACTTACTTATTTCTTATTTTTGATACATCAGCTGACCTAGGAAATCATTTCAGTGAAAGTCTGACCACATCTCTGTGCTATCCTTCTGGATATATATATTAATAAACCAAAAAATGGTTAAATTTTCAGTAATATATACAATCCCTGAAAGTCTCTAAATGAAATACTCTAGGGTTGTATTTTTGACTGTGTTTTAAGATTTTAATGAATGATACAGACTTACGTGTTCAACTTGTGGGAGAACACAAGTTTAAAGAGGCTAATACAATCTTCCATTACCAGGCAGTATTCAGATTTCCCTGAGTCGATATATATACACAGACATGCACATACATATGTAAACAAAATGTATGTGTGTGTTCACAGTTTGTTTGGATAGTGAGAGTGTATGCATTGCAATAATAGGCTGATGTGTTATTTACAGTCATCTCATCTCCCATCCTTCCTTCTTTCTTGTTTTTCCTTTTTCTCTTCATGGTCTTTTATGTCATGTTCTCTTTTCTCCTCCTTCAGTTTTTTTTTCTCTCTTTCTTTTTCAGTCTATTTGTGAAGAAACTAGGGCATTTGTCCTATAGAGTCTTCACCCATCTGAATTTTGATGATTTCAGCCATGTGATTTAGCACGTTCCTTCGCTGCTGTGTATCCTGTATGAATTAGTTTTCAAAATGAGTAGTTTCCTTTGCATTTTTCAAAGATAACTTGATTGTTCCAGTGTTTCATTGTTAACTCGTGGTTAACTGGTTGTTGGAGTTTCCCAGATGGCACAGCGGTAATCTGCTTGCCAATACATGAGACACAGGTTTGATCCCTGGGTTGGAAAGATCCCCTGGAGGAGGAAATGGCAAACTGTTCCATGTTTCTGCCTGGGAAATCCCACGGACAGAGGAGCCTGGCAGGCTACAGTCTGTAGGGTCGCAAAGAGTCGGACATGACTGAGCACACAGGCCTGACTGACTTAATTGGTTATTAATGTGTTTCAGCCCTTTACATTTATTGTTGTTGATGCTTGAAGTGACCCATCTTTGGTCAGTGAGAGCCTCGTCATGATGTTCCTGAGTCTTTTCAGTATGACCCCAGAAGCTTTGATAGCTTTCTTGCTTGCTGGCATGATCAGACGTTCCAGGCTCATCTTGTACTTTTTGGCCCTGGGCCTCCAGCTAGCCTTTTCACTCTTCCTCTCCTTCCAGGGAACAACTGGGAAGAGTTTTTTTTGTAGGAAATTGTTGCACTTTGTAAAGTTGTGTGTCTGTCTCTAGTGAGTTGCTGAGCCAGATTGTCTCAGGTCTCAACCTACACTTTGGTTTGATTAAGTTGGTAGAAGTAGCTTTAATAGTGTGAACCATTCTCCTCTATTTGAAGTAGCTTGGTTTGTTTGCTTAGCCTTCTGTTCCATTTTTTGCCTTTTGGGTACAGGGACTCTACATTCCTTTCCTGGCTGTGGACTAGAAGTGGAAGGACTGAAGCCCAGTCTCATGACTCTAAACTGTAGGGGCTCAGACAGAGCCCTAAAGCAAAAAACTGTCAGTGATGTGGTTATGGGAATGCCCACCCAGTCGTGGTTAAACATTTCATTTTTCCAAGAGGAACGTACCTTTCTTCTCGGAACAGCCACATGTTCTGCCTTAAGTTTGGATACTTAGAACAGCGGAGCCTGAGCCAAGGATTTGGGTACAAATAGTTTATTTGGAAGTTGATCCCTGGAAATGTAGTGAGGGAGTAGGGAAGAGAGACAAGGGAGGCAGAAAAGCCAAAAAAGGCTGTATAAATGAGTCGGTTATTGCTGTGGGCAAATGGGGTTAAACCGTACTTCCAGTCTTCCAACTGTAGAACTCTTCCATACTGTCCCAAGGAAGGGCAAGGAATGTTTATGTATCCATTCTCATCCTTTACTCTTAGTGTCATTCACTTTCACTTTTTGTAGCCTTTTTGTGTTTTGTTTTGTTTTTTGGCCAGCCTCTCTTTTAGGCCAGAGAATGCCCTTAGGGAAATAGGTAAGGTTACTTAAGCTGGATGGGATTGGGGGCAGGAGGAAAAGGGGACAACAGAGGATGAGATGGCTAGATGGCATCACCGACTCGATCGATGTAGTCTGAGTGAACTCCAGGAGATGGTGATGGAAAGGGAGGCCTGGCGTGCTGCAATTCATGGGGTCGCAGAGTCGAACACGACTGAGCGACTGAACTGAACTGGACTGAACTGAAGCTTGGTGGCTATTAGTTTATAGTGTGTGTATTTGTGTGTGTGTGTGTTTGTAGGGAGTGTGTAGCAGGATTAAGAGGTGACGTAGGGGAATGGGAGTGTGGTCTGGGGCGGGGAGATTGGTTTGCTCCCCAGTGACCATTTGGCAGTATCTGGAGATACTTTTGATGGTCACAGCCAAGGGTAGAGGAGAGTACTACTGGCTGGTATTTAGTGGTAGAGGCCAGGGATATTGCTAAACATCCCTCTCATAGGGTTGCCCTGTGTAGCAAAGCATGGAGCCCCAGATGTCAATGGGACTGAGGTTAAAAAGCTCAGGTGGAATCCAAAGCTGCAGTGAGTGCTGTGGTGGGGGGACCAGGAGGTGTGTTGGGAGCACTGGAGGTGTCTGCTACATTTCTCTACATGTCCTTTGGGTTTCCTGCGACTCTTCTTTTTGCTCATGATGCTCCCTTAATAAGTTCATTTTAAAATCTTTTTCACTCTTTAATTTTTTGATATATATTCTGTGTTATTTCACTTTTTAAAAGAGAATATATTAATGTATTTTGTAAATTTTTTTTTCTTTTAGAGCCATTTTTGTTATCTAACACACAGCTCAAGTGCCACTTCTTTGATGAAGCCATCTCTTATGTTCCTTACTAATTCCTCCATTTTCAGAATTTCCATGGCATGTTATTTGCCTGTTTACTTTGACACTAATCTGTTTTAACCTTATACCATTTTTTCTGTCAAATTTTTATTTTTAAAAATAATGTCTATAAAAATTTGAAAGAACTGTATAGTGAACATCTGTAAACTCTTTATCTAATTTGTCAGTTGTTAACATTTTACCATATTTATTTCTCTCTTTACTCACATGCAGATGTATGAAGTTATAGATTTTATTTATATCTTTATGTCTTCATTTTTTGTGAATCATTTTAAAGTAAGTTGCAGACATTTTGATACTTCACATGTAGTACTTCAGTATATATCTCTAATGAAAAGGACATTTTTCTTCTACAGAATCTCATGCCATTATCACACTCAAGAAATTTAACATTGATGCAATATTATCTAATATGTGGCTCATATTTATATTTTCAGTTGTCTGGTGATGTCCTTTTAGCTTTTTCTGCTGATCTATGGTCCAGGGACGAATCATCAGTGTTCTTACTGCTCATCTCTTTTATTTTCTTTAATCTTGAAGAGTTCTCTAACCTTTTTTTGTTATTGTTGTCATTGTTGTTGTTTTCTTTTTTCATTCATGATATCTATGGTTTTGAAGACTCTAGGTTGGTTGTTTCGTAGAATATCCCACAATTTAGTTTGTCTGATTATTTTTCTTCATGATTCCATTTAGCTTAAACATGTTTGTCAAGCTTTCTAAACAAGTGACATTATGTCCTCAATGTGGTCTTCATAAGGTCTATGTTGCATTGTCCAGGTTCCATTGTTGGTGTTGCTGAGCTTGACCGCATGGTTAAATTAAGGTAGTATCTGCCAGGTTTCTCTGTTATAAAGATAGCCTTTTTTTCTATTGTAATTTATTAGTAATCTGTGGGGGTGATATTTCAGACTATCCTGTTCCTCAACAAGATTTTGTAAAATGGTTTTATATCCATTGGCTAATCCTATACTGAATCAATATCAGTGTTTATAGTTATCTTCATATCTCCTAGATTGCAAGATTTATTGAAATAGAATTTCTTGTTTCTTTTTCTGTTACTGACATGACTCAGAGTATTGTATATGCTTAATATTTTTTGAGATATTGAGTGAATTAATAAGTTAAGATTATCTCTCTAGAAAATGAGAAAAAAATTCTTCTTTCATTCTGCCTGCTACTGCTGCTAAGTCACTTCAGTCGTGTCCGACTCTGTGTGACCCCATAGACAGCAGCCCACCAGGCTCCCCCATCCCTGGGACTCTCCAGGCAAGAACACTGGAATGGGTTGCCATTTCCTTCTCCAATGCATGAAAGAGAAAAGTGAAAGTGAAGTCGCTCAGTCTGTCCGACTGTTAGTGACCCCATGGACTGTAGCCCACCAGGCTACTCTGTCCATTGGATTTTCCAGGCAAGAGTACTGGGGTGGGGTGCCATTGCCTTTCCCTTCATTCTGCCAGTTCAACCTAAATCTTTACAGTATGTAAGTACTTCAGTGGTTACATACTCTTTTTGTTAAGCTTCAAGTATAGAAAAATCAGTTACTCTTTTGTTTGGTATTGCTTCACATTTCAGAATTTTTTCTATAGTGTCCTCCAAATGAGAGTGTTTCTTATTCTTCTCTGTAGTGCAAAGTTACTTACTCTGTACTTTTAAACTAACCTTTTTATTCACCCAAATATGATATTTAGTTCACAGAAAGTGAAATGTAAATACATAGCAGTTTAGAGGCTATACCTAAATTAATTAATATCAGTTTTTCACTATTTCATGACAGTCATCATTACTGACTGTTTAAAAATTATATTTGATTCCTAACTACTTTTAAAAACTATAAAAGAATCATAGAAAGGTTGACAAAGCTTACTTTCTTTGTAGTCATTAAAAAAGAATTGGTAATAAATTATATTAATGAAACATTTTGTGAATATGCATTAGAAAATTATACGACTAAAATTGTCTGCAGTAGAATATTTATTACTCAATAAGTAATGCTAATTCACAGCATTTGGCTTAAGATATTGTTATTTTATGTGCTGAAATAAGAATACAGAAATTCAAGGGTA
Organism: Oreotragus oreotragus; assembly: GCA_006410675.1. Taxonomy (NCBI): domain Eukaryota; kingdom Metazoa; phylum Chordata; class Mammalia; order Artiodactyla; family Bovidae; genus Oreotragus; species Oreotragus oreotragus. Next base: position 251,033 of record SJYX01022490.1, read on the forward strand.
AAGGTTCATTTAAAACATATTATAGCCTCTGAAGTTGGGACATTATACCAGTAATTAGCCTAAGTTTCTAAGAATCAGCAACATAGCAAATTCCCTTAGATATACCTAAGAATTATGTAGCTTAGGCTTAATTTCCTGAGAACTGTCTCTTATTGTACAGCAACCACTGAAATAACTGGCATATTTTATCTGAAGAAGAGAAAACTAAAGGAAGAAGTCATTTGCAGATAGATGATTTAGGGACTGCAATGTAGAGTACTGCTTAGGGTAGGATTTCCATGAATAGGTAAAAGTGATATACAGGCATGTATATTTTCCCTATATAAGAAGGCACTTTATTCATCAACTAATAACTCTTCCAGCAACAGAATATGCTGCTTATGAAGTTGTGAACGCATTTTACCTGGAAGAGGCCATGGAAGGTTGAGTGACCTCTCCTTGCTTTCCTTTCATTCCTTTCGTTCTCTTCTTTGCTTTTATTTGTTCCTTTAGCTCTGTGCTGCTCAGTGTGGTCACTGCTAGCCACATATGGCTGTGGAGTACTTAAAATATGAATAATTTGAATTTGAGGTATGATATAAATAGGACACATCAGATTCTGAAATCTTAATACTAAAAATAATATAAAGACTCATTAATTATATTGATTATGCATTGAAATGGTACTATTTTGTATCTGTTGGCTAAATAAATGTTTAAATTAATTAAGTTTATTTTATTTATGATTATTTATTAAATATTTATTTCTTAAGATTATCAATTACAGATAAGATGTAAATGTATTCCAACCTATCTCTCTCAGTGGTTGCAATTAAAAACCTTAGAATACCTAAAGAATGTAAATAGCAACTACTTGAGGACTCAGAAAAATAAATAATAGATACTAAGAAGAGAGATGCGAGCTTAAAGAATGGCCCATATAGAGGTAAGAGGTTAATTTCCTGCCCCCCTCCCTATCTTTCTTCCTTTCCCTGGATCTTGGAACCATGCAGGGTGTGGACAGAAGAAGCTTCAAGGAAAACCCTTTCTCTTGGGTCAGAAGATCAAAAGGATTGAGTGGGGGTTAGGATGAAGCTTTTTTTAAACTGCTGGCCCTAATCAGGTAATGAAACCAGACTCCTGCAGCAGCTTCCATAATTCTTTTCTTTTGTTCTTTCATATTTAGGTGGACATAGACATAAGAAGTGCACTTGGGGAGGCTACCATGACACCGGGCAGACGCACCCCTAGGAGCGAGAATATAGAGAGAAACTGTGAAGTGGAGGGGGCTGGAGAAAAAGCATCCTTTAGTTTGTGCGTGGAATCTCAGACTTATCCTCAGGCTGCCCGTGTGTGGAACTGGACAGAACCAGTAGGGCGAAGATTTGAGAACTGGACTGTAGTGGAGCCTCTTGCCCAGGTCCTAAACTGATTTCTGGGTAATAAACACTTGGGGAAAACCAGGATAGCATTAAAAGGCTTTGAAAACTATACTGACATGTGAACCAAGCCCACAGAATGTAGTTCTGCACTTTTAGTCTGAACCTAACTTTTTATCAACTCATTTGACAACTTAAATGAACAAATTCCTCAAAAGACTTAAATTATTGAAATTCACTCAGGAAGAGGTAGATAGTCTGAAAAATCTGATATCTATTAAAACAATTGAATTCATAGTTTATAAAAGAAACATTTCAAAAGTAAAACTCCAGGCCCAAATTGTCTCAGGAGAGCTCTACTAAACATTTAAGGAAGAAATAGCGCCAGTTGAACACAGTCTCTCTCTCGGAAGCTGACGTGGACACAGAATCTACCGACTGACTCTATAAGGCCACATTTTCCTGATAGCAAAACCAGTCGGAGAAAGCACAGGAAAAACAAAGCACACTATAAACCAGTATCCATCATTTAAAGAGAAAAACCACCCTTTAAAAAATTACCAGCACATTGAACCTGTTCTGTTTTGTTCAGTCGTTCAGTCATGTCCGACTCCATGTTGCGACCCCGTGGACTGCAGCACACCAGGCTCCTCTGTTCCTCACCATCTCCCAGAGCTTGCTCAAACTCATGTCCATTGAGTCAGTGATCTAGTGGGAAAAAAAATGTATCACTACCAGGTGGGTTTTATCATAGAAATAGGTAACAGATTCAACATTTGAAAATCAATGTTACTTCCATTATTTATCAACTAATATAAGCTATATAATCATACCAATAGATGCAGGAAAAACATTGAACAAAATAAAAAATCTCTTAATGATAAACCTAAAAATATTATGATGGACTGTAAACTAGAGAGCTAAATCTGACAAGATTGGAGTGAAATAGGAGTAAATTTAAAATCCTGAAATGGCTTCTGAAATTCAAGTGTCCAAATTAAGACCAAGTCTTAGCATTAGTGTATATGTAAAAGTTTGGGGGCTTTTTTAGTTGACAGGAAGCATAACATGAGTTAACATTGATATTCCTGCCAAAAAAGCTACTTCAATATGCAATGATATTTGTTAGTACAAGTTTAGTGTCTAAAATGAAGGCATGGATTTTTATTTATTTATTTTTTACTTGATCTGTGTTCTTTGGAGCACACCTGAAATCTTGTGTTTGGTTCTGGGTATTACCCTCAAAGAGGACTATAGACAAGCTGGTACACATGCAGAGAAGAGAGAGGAAATGGTAATAAAGGAAATGGAGATCAAGTCATAAGAAAAGTAGTGGAAGAAGCTGGGATATTTAGCCTGGTTATGAGATGACTCTTGGTAGGGTTGAAAGAGAGGTCATAAGAACTGCCTGTGAATAATTGAAGGGCTATGATATTAAAGTGAAACTATACTTGTTCCATAAATTCCTAAGAACCAGTGGATGAAGTTTTCAGAGAAAGAGAGATAAAATTTTCAGGGAAAGATAGGTTAAATTTCAGTGTAAGGAAACACTATATCAAGAGTGAGAACTAACTCTTGGAAATGAGTTACCTCTCCAAAATCTTTGGTAAAAGTATTGCCTAAACCCACCGTTCCAATGAAAATTTCCTTCAACCTGGCATTTCCACAAGCCTCTTGTCTGACCCTTACTTCCTATAGTTGAGAGTTTCAGTAAATAATCATTTTACGTAGCCACTGAAAAGAATATTTCTTCCATCACTAGTGGGCTTCCCTGGACACCAGTCATTTGCCATTTGTTTCTTTGAAACTGTGTTTTCCTGGCGGTTATTTCAGCTTTAAGGTAGACGAAGTAGCACGATACTATTCATTGATGAAAATAAGGAAGGGAGCTTGGGGACAAGCTTCATTCCTTCTGTACCTGGGGAGCAGACAAGTGGCCCACTCTGCAGCTGTGGTGACTGGGCCTTCCTGAGATGGTGCTCATATGTTCCAAAGAGTGTCAGCTACCAAGACACAAGAATGTAGACAAAAACTTTCTTGCTCCCATTGTGCTTTTTATGAAGAATTGTAGACATATGTTTTCAAAGAGAAGAATTTCTGCCCCATTGGTCCTACAGTTGTAGTGTGTGAATTTTCAGGGAATCATGAAAATTAAGACTAACAGCCCCATTTTGTTGTTAGATGTTTGTTATACTTCTAGACATTCTAGGAGTTTTGTTTCTTTACTTATTTTTTTTTTAAACCTCACCTTATATTGCCTCTGATTCTATTTTTATTTCTTTGTTCTCTTACTTGCTCTTCCTTTTTATGAAAAGTTGGAGCAAGCAGTATCCAAGGGATCTGTCCTCTGAGTTCCTATCATCTTGTCCAGGGTGAAATAAAGGAAACACGATGTTATTGCTCTTCTCTGTGATTTGTGCTGGTCTTTTCTCCACCATCTCTGCCTTGAGGTCAGGGACTGTGTTTTCTACTTCCTGTATATCTCCCCAGGTGTCCAATATGTGCATCTGTGCATGGTGGGTTTTTAATAAATGTTCTTGACTGATTTACTGACTGTTCTTCCTAGCAAGGAAACAATGCTGCATTTTGTTCCAAAGAGGCTATACAGTATTAAGGTAAAGTATTTTAGGAGTTCTTTGAGGTTGAAGGTAAAGAGTTTGAGACATTCTGAAATGTGTAAGAGTGTGAGATTCTGGAGTCTCACATTTAAATTTATTTTTTGTTTTGAAAATTACTTGTATAATATATTTTGCTCTGTGCAGTATGGTAATGTCTCTCTCTCTCAAAGGATTGTTACAGTTGAGGATGTAATCATTGGTATACACTGTTTCCTTAAAAAATTTTTTTTTGTATATTTAAATAATTTTGGCAGCTTAAAAATTTTTTTTAGATTAAAAAAATTAACACTCCCCCAGTACTCTCCTTTAAAAAAACCCACTGGGAAACTTCTTGAAAAATAAAGATCTTTGTAAGTATTCATCTTATAAAAACATTATTTGCTTTTAAAAAGGACTCATTGCAGAGTTTTTTTTAAATGGAGAACTCTACAATTGCATTTTCAAGATGATTTTGTTTATAAAAAGTAATTTACTCATAACCATTGAGTAAACACCTTCTAATTTATTTGTGTTTAAGTTCAAATTAAAGTGAGGTGAATTTTTGCATCAGAGTAAAAAACAACAACAATGGCTTTATTGAGATATAATTCACATACCACGCAATTCACTCTTTGAAGTCTATAGTTTAGTGGTTTTTAATACATTAATGAAGTTGTGCTAATTCCAGAACATTTTCATTTCTACAGAAAGAAACTTTGAACTCATTAGCTGCTGCTGCTGCTGCTAAATTGCTTCAGTCATGTCCGACTCTGTGTGACCCCATAGACGGCAGCCCACCAGGCTCCCCCATCCCTGAGATTCTCCAGGCAAGAATACTGGAGTGGGTTGCCATTTCCTTCTCCAATGCATGAAAGTGAAAAGTGAAAGTGAAGTCGCTCAGTGCGACTCCTAGCAACCCCATGGACTGCAGCCCACCAGGCTCTTCCGTCCATGGGTTTTCCAGGCAAGAGTACCAGAGTGGGTTGCATTGCCTTCTCCAGAACTCATTAGCAGTAACTCCCTATTCCGTCCTTTTTAGGCCCCTGGCAACCATGGATCTACTTTCTGTCTCTATGGATTTATATATTCTGGATATTTCATAGAAGGGGAATAATACAGTAATCATATAATATATGGTCTTTGGTGTCTGGCTGTTTTCACTTAGCATAAAGTTTTCAGGGTTTATCCATATTGTAGCATGTATCAGTATCTTGTTTTATACTTGAATAATATTCTTTTATATGTATATACCATATTTTGTTTATCCATTTATCAGATGAACGTTGAATTGTTTCTGATCTTTGGCTATTGTGAATAATACTGCTACAAACATTTATGTGCAAATTTTGTGTGGACATATATTTTCATTTTTCTTGGGTATATACCCAGGAGGAGTCATGACCTAATGCTAGCATTTTGAGGACTTGCCAAACTATTTTCCAAAGTGATGACACCATTTAATATTCTCACCATCAGCAGATGAAGGTTCTGATTTCTCCACAACCTCACCAACACTTGTTATATTCTCTTTCTTTCTCTCTCATTTTTTTCTTTAGTCTCATCCTTATGAGTATCAAATTATGAAAAACTCTTTTTACCCCATTGAGTTTTCCTGGCACCCTTGCCAAAAATCAGTTGACTATAAATAGAAGATTTATTTTCAGACTCTGAGTTCTATTCCATTGATCTGTATGTCTGGATTTATGTTGTTGCCACACTGTCTTAATTACTGTGGCTTTGTAATCAGTTTTGAAATTGGGACATATGAGTTTTTCTTTT
>SJYX01022492.1:0-42472 GCA_006410675.1 Oreotragus oreotragus
GCTGCGATTCATGGGGTCACAAAGAGTCGAACACGACTGAGTGACTGAACTGAACTGAACTGAACTGAAACATGCATAAGATCTCTCATTTTTTATTTTTTATCTCAAAAAATTCAAAGAAAATTTCAAGTTGTGACTAAAAGCATTAACCAAAACTTAAGCTTTTTTCAGTTGTGGTAAGTACACATAACATACAATTTACCATCTTAACCATTTGAAAGTATATAGTTCAGTAGTCTTAAGTATATTCACATTGTTGTGCAGTCAATCTCCAGAAGTTTTTCATTTTACAAAACTGTATTTCTATATCCTTTAAACAACAACTCCCCATTTCTTCTCTCCCAGCCCCTGCCAGTCACCATTCTGCTTTTTGTCTTTATGAGTTTGAGTAGCTTTTATAAGTGGAGTCGAACAGCATTTGTCTTTTTTGTGACTGGCTTATTTCAGTTAGCATAATGTCCTCATTTCATCCATGTTGTAATTGCATCAGATTTCTCTTTCTTTTTAAGGCTAAATAATATTCCAGTGTATGTATATACCTCATTTTATCTATTCATCTGTCAGTGGATGAGCATAGGCAGTCAACTAGGCCTGTCTCAAGCAAACCAGGCTATATCCTCGCTGATAAGTGTCCTGGCATCCTCATTGCCTGATCTAATGCCTAACCCACAATAACTACTCATTTTTTGATAAATTGATAAGCAAATGATTCAGTCAAAGCTCTGTATCACTGAATATCCTATTTTATAAAATATACTTTTTCTTCTAGATGCTAGAAGTATCAAACTAATCCAGACCTAGCCCTCTTTCACTCCCATACTTAATACCCATGCGTACTCTTAAGCTCATCTTACCTCCTATACATCCTTCATCTTTGTTATCCTTCCCTATCCACACCAGGACTTAGTTTGGATCCTTATTATCTTTGAGATGTACTAACTGAATAGAGACCTATTAGCGTTTCCTGTTTCTAGTCTCTCCTCTAAAATTCATCATTCATTCACATTATTGCAGTATGATTTTCCCAAAAATAGTAATCTGATTACAGCATTCCTCTCTTAAATAGCCTTTAAATTTTTACACCTAAGAAATGAAGAACATGAAAATAAAACACCCATGTGGTCTCACATCAACCAAATTTTCCAGTATCCTCCACTTCTTACCACTCTCTCCATGAACACTGTTTAAGCCACACCCAAATTATAATGTGCCACACTTTCTCACTTCCGTGCCTTTAAACTGCAGTTATCTCTGCTTGAATGCCCTTCTCCCAACTATTCCAACTTCCCTCCTCTCCACATCACTCATTCCATCCCCTTCTCCCAGACTCACCTTGGAACAAATCACCTCAATTTCCTTCTCTCTCCCACGGTCCTAAAACAAATGAGTGAGAGACAAGACTAGAAATGTGGCAATGATTTAGTGGACTATTAATACTTAACTCTGGATTTCAGTGAAATTTAAGGCTGTAAAGAACCCTACTAGGTCATCTGGGCCATTTCTCTTCTTCATCAAAGACTGCACCTTCACAGCTAACTAAAATAAATATGTAAATAAATTATACAACCTAGAGGAGCATGTTCATTTTGTAAACCATTCTCAGGACTTCTTAATGATGTGTAATGAATCTGTTTGCTAAATTATTGTTAAAATTCCATAAATTTTTCATCCAGAGATTTAAACTGATTTCCTCCTTTTAATTCATGGAGAGGCTTGAAACGGGCACTGTATATTTTTAACTTGAGGATTTAAATAACTTCGAAGTTCTTGCCTCCAAGTTGAATAATTCCAGATCTTTTAACCTTTTCTTGTAGGTCTTACTTTACAACCAATTCATTATCTTTGTGGCTGTCCTCTGAACCCTTTCCAAGTTTTCACATTCCTTTTAAGATTGGGAGTCTTCTACAGGCTGCAGAATTCCAGGAAGGGTTTGACAAGTTGTCCATTCATTAAGAAGATTACCTCATAGTTCTTACANTTATGATAGAAGTTACCTTCTAACAATCTTGCTTATTATATGAAAAGCAAAAAAATCTAAAATTTTTCTGTTGATTTCTTCATTTCTTCCTGCATCAATAAATGGTGATGAAACTTAGTCAATATATCTCATAGTTTCAATTCTTGATTTAAAAAAAGCTATATCTCTAATTTGAAATTGCTTGATTTTTGTACAGGGAAGAACACTGTTGTATCTTATAGTTGTCTATTCATACTGGTAATGGTTTATTTGGATCCATGTACAAATGGAAAGAATTATCCTATTTATTATTCTCAAATCTTGAAAAAAATTCCTCTCTCTTCAAATTCTAAGGGAAATTCTTTTTACCCCAATGACAATCACAGAAATGAAAATTTAAATAATAATGATATAATAATAATTTCTGCCTGCAATGCAGGAGACCCAGGTTTGAGCCCTGGGTTGGGAAGATCTTCTGGAGAAGGAAATGGCTATCCACTCCAGTTTTCTTGCCTGGAGAATCCCATAGACAGAGGAGCCTGGCAGGCTATAGTCGATGGGGTCACAAGAGTCGGACACAACTTAGCAACTAAGCTGCCATTAAATTTTAAATTATTTAAAACATAATAATACCTAACATAGGATAAAAATGAGCAATGGAATTGGCATAATAGAATTACTTAAGAGGCAGTAAAGATACCTTTAAAGGTTGTGAAGTGAAGTAAAGCAGGAAAGAAAGGTATTTCATCTCAACTTGCAAATACAAATGTTAAAAATCATGATTCTTATTGCTACTCATAACACTGCTTCACGATTTGAAGAATAAAAATAAGTCCAGTCCATGGGGTCTCAAGGAGTCAGACACCACTGAGTGACTGAACTGAACTGAGCCTTTCCTTACAGCAACCACATATGAACCAAGAGACTTAAAATTATCTTTATAAATTGATGCAGAATGTATTCTAAAGACATTACCAGAAATGTCTCCATATTGCATACCATATTATTGTGAATAATATCAAAATGAATTTTAGCATTCAACAGTTAGGAACTGGTTAAATACTTTAAGGTACAGCAACCTAATTTTTTTTGTTTTTTTAGCAGATCAGAACCAATATATATGGAAACACACCAAATTAGAAACTGATTATTTCTCTATGATTTGATTACCGAGGATTTCTTTTCTTTTTCTTTTACTTACTTTGATTAACACTCACATACAAAAACCTTCTCACTCTTAGCTCTACCTAAATGCTTATTGTTTTTCAGTCACACAGTCCTGTCCAACTGTGACCCCATGGACTGTAGCCCACCAGCCTCCTGAGTCCATGGGATTTCTCAGCAAGAATAACAGTCGGTTGCCATTTCCTTCTGGAGGGGATCTTTCTTTCTCCGGGACCAAACCCACCTCTCCTGCATTGCAGGTAGATTCTTTACCGCTAAGTCACCAGGAAACTCAATTAGTTCAGTTCAGTGCAGTCACTCAGTCATGTCCAACTCTTTGTTACCCCATGGATTGCAGCATCGCCAACTCCCAGAGCTTGCTCAAATTCATGTACATCAAGCAAATGATGCCATCCAACATCTCATCCTCCATCGTTCCCTTCTCTTCCTGCCTTGAATCTTTCTCAGAATCAGGGTCTTTTCAAATGAGTCAGTTCTTTACATCAGATGGCCAAAATATTGGTTTCAGGTTCAGCAAATTCAGGACTGATTTCCTTTAGGATAGACTGGTTTGATCTCTTTTCAGTCCAAGGGACTCTCGAGTCTTCTCCAAAACCACAGTTCAAAAGCATCAATTCTTCATCATTCAGCTTTCTTTATAGTCCAACTCTCACATACATATGTGAATACTGACAAAACCATAGTTTTGACTAGATAGGTCTTTGCTGGCAAAGTAATGTCTCTGCTTTTTAATATGCTGTCTAGGTTGGTCATAGCTTTTCTTCCAAGGNTTAGGATAGACTGGTTTGATCTCTTTTCAGTCCAAGGGACTCTCGAGTCTTCTCCAAAACCACAGTTCAAAAGCATCAATTCTTCATCATTCAGCTTTCTTTATAGTCCAACTCTCACATACATATGTGAATACTGACAAAACCATAGTTTTGACTAGATAGGTCTTTGCTGGCAAAGTAATGTCTCTGCTTTTTAATATGCTGTCTAGGTTGGTCATAGCTTTTCTTCCAAGGAGCAAGTGTCTTTTAATTTCATGGCTGCAGTCACGATCTGCAGTGGTAATGGAGTTTAAGAAAATAAAGTCTGCCACTATTTCTATTGCTTCCCCATCCATTTGCCATGAAGTGATGGGACCAGATGCCATGATCTTCATTTCCTGAATGTTGAGTTTTAAGTCAATGTTTTCACTCTCCTCTTTCACTTTCATCAAGAGGCTCTTTAGTTCTTTGCTTTCTGCCGTAAGGGTGGTGTCACCGGCATATTTGAGGTTATTGATATTTATATTTGAGGGTATTGATATTTCTCCCAAGAATCTTGATTCCAGCTTGTGCTTCATCCAGCCCAGCATTTCTCATGATGTACTCTGCACATAAGTTAAATAAGCAGGTGACAATGTACAGCCTTGGCATACTCCTTTCCCAATTTGGAACCAGTCTATTGTTCCATGTCCAGTTCTAACTGTTGCTTCTTGAACTGCATACAGATTTCTCAGGAGGCAAGTAAGGTGGTCTGTTATTCCCATATCTTTAAGAATATTCCACAATTTGTTGGGATCCACATAGTCAAAAGCTTTGCCATAGTCAATAAAGCAGAAGTAGATATTTTTCTGGAATTTTCTTGTGTTTTCGATGATCAACAGATGTTGGTAATTTGATCTCTGGCTCCTCTGCCTTTTCTAAATTGAACTTGAACATTTGGAAGTTCACAGTTCATGTTTTGTTGAAGCCTGGCTTGGAGAAATTTACTTTGCTAGTGTGTGAGATGAATTCAGTTATGTGAAAGTTTGAACATTCTTTGGCATTGCCTTTCTTTGAGATTAGAGTGAAAACTGACCTTTTCCATTCCTGTGGGCACTGCTGAGTTTTCCAAATTTGCTGGCATATTGAGTGCAGCACTTTAGCAGCATCATTTTTAGGATTTGAAATAGCTCAACTGAAATTCAATCACCCCCACTAGATTTGTTCATAGTGATGCTTCCTAAGGCCCACTTGACTTTNTAGTGTGTAAGATGAATTCAGTTATGTGAAAGTTTGAACATTCTTTGGCATTGCCTTTCTTTGAGATTAGAGTGAAAACTGACCTTTTCCATTCCTGTGGGCACTGCTGAGTTTTCCAAATTTGCTGGCATATTGAGTGCAGCACTTTAGCAGCATCATTTTTAGGATTTGAAATAGCTCAACTGAAATTCAATCACCCCCACTAGATTTGTTCATAGTGATGCTTCCTAAGGCCCACTTGACTTTGCATTCCAGGATGTCTAGCTCTAGGTGAGTGATCACAGCATCATGATTATCTGGGTCATGAAGATCTTTGGACACTCAATATCTAACTATATTCCCAGTTACCTTCTACTCTTCTTTTGACTTTATTCTCTTTACTACCTCCTCTATGAAGATCCAGCTTCCCAAATAGTGAATCCTGTACTTCATAGATATCCCTTGAGAAATCTGTATGCAGGTCAGGAAGCAACAGTTAGAAATGGACATGGAACAACAGACTGGTTCCNATTGCAGGTAGATTCTTTACCCTTTGAGCCACCAGGGAAGCCACACCTAACCTTTCTCATTTTATTTATACTGTTTATATGCAATCATAAACTATATGATAATTCCACTTAGTTACAATTATTAGCAGGGAAGAAAATTTATCTCAGTGTCAAACTGTAAAAGATGAATTTTACTCTCCAATCAAAAAAAATCTCTCCATAATTTTAAGACAATGCCGTACAGCTTTTGTATCATATTTCACTTTAAGGAAATTAAAATGCTTGGACAGTGAACAATACTATTCTTTAGTAGATGTCCATAATCATTTCATTTTTTTTGTAATTTCTGAATAGTTAAAGATTCACAGTTTTCACTAGTTTCAAGGCACTGGTCAAATGCTCTACTTTTGGAAATCCAGATAATTTCAATCTTAAAACATCAAAAGCCTGTTCCAGTATAAACAAAGATACTGTTGTTATGTGGATGCTCTTTCTCCCCTCCTGGGTTGGGGTTTCCTACAGAGAAGCTGCATGTTAAAGACGTGTAATTGCCGGAGTTAAAAATGACATAGTATTTTTCCATTGCATAAAGTGAATTTCAATTCAGATTTACTTGCAAGTACTAACTTTTTCTATTACAACTGCATTTAGTTTTGGGGGGAGTGATAACATTTTCAAAACTTAGAAAAATACTCCACAGCTAAACATCCATAGTGCCTCTATGTTAGACAGAATTTTCAAGCATTCACATGGATTATTACTTAAAATGATAATTATCTTCTCCCTCCACATCAAAGTTTATATAGACTGGATGAAACACAGTCAAGAGTATCTTTTTCCCTGTTAATAGAGATTACATGACATCTTAGTTTTACTGCTAGAAAATAAAAGCAGTTTGCAGTGTATCCAGAATTGCTTTTCCTTTTACCCTCACAGAGCACTTAAGTGTCATGTTAAGCCTGAGGCAGATCTGTCTAGAATTGTGTTTACTGTATTCCTTTCAAAATGCAGCACAGAATCTTATCGCTTATCAGCGCATAAAGTCTAACAGATTGCAGACTCAAATTTCCCCTTCCAGGCAATGTTGGGTTTCACTATTGTTTGCCATGACAAAGGTTTTCATGAATTCTACAGCTTGGATTTCTGCCTTGTTTTCCTTAGCATAACCCTCTAGGCGACCAATCAGCATTTTTCAACTTCTAGAAATTGTTCAAAATGTTACTACAAAAGCTGCACTTAAGAATTCTGTGCCTTGCTTTGGACTCCTTTTTTCAAAAAAGTTACACTGGGTAGTTTCAGTTGTATTGAAAAGAAGCAGCAATTAAACATTGTCTGCAGATGACGCTACTGTAAATGAGGTTGACTGAATTTGGTGAAAGCAAATATGGTCACAGTTCACATTCCGGCTGCAATTCTGAAAGTATAGGTGGAGGAAATTATCTTGGCTAAGTACAAACTTAACTATGTAGACTTTTGCTTTTTCTTTTTTAATATCAGAGACATCCAAGCATGACTACTTTCGTATAATTTAGAGACACTTTAGAGATGATCAGCTGTGGATCTGAAGAGTTTCTTAGGGTCAGAACAAATAATTTTGATCCTACTATTAGAGAGTCAATTCCAACTTTTAGATACAATTCAAATCAAATTAGTTTACATGAGCAGAGTACTTACTGTTGACTAAATTGTATTTTCAGTTTATTCACAAATTGCATGTAGGTTTTACCAAGCTCAGGGGATGTGATTACTTAGTTATTTCTCTAATCTATTTCCTCCATGCTGCTCCCCTCCACTACCTTACTTGAAGGACTTGCAGTTTCTTGCCTGGCACTTAACATAGTCGCTTTCGCTTCTAAATCATCTCCACAGTGCTCTAAGAGCGTGCCTTATAAATCCCTAATCTGATCATATCATTTCCATTTTAAAATCCTTTAATGACACAAAGTCTCCTACACTATAAAATCCGAACTTCCTAGGAAGACCTGACATGACTTTCATGGTCTCACTTTGCCAATGTTTCTACATTTCCCTCCCACAATGCCTCGTTAACTATTCTGCCACTCCAAAACAAGTACTCAGTTCTCCAATCAAATTAACTTATTTTTCCTTATTCAAATCTTTTTGGGTTACATATGCTATTGTTCTATACAGTCAGCAAAAACAAGACGAAGAGCTGACTGTGGCTCAGATCATGAACTCCTTATTGCCAAATTCAGACTTAAACTAAAGAAAATGGGGTAAGCCACTAGACCATTCAGGTATGAACTAAATCAAATCTCTTATGACTATAAGGTGGAAGTGAGAAATAGATTTAAGTGACTAGACCTGATAGACAGAGTGCCTGATGAACTATGGACAGAAATTTGTGACATTGTACAGGAGACAGGGATCAAGACCATCCCCTGCGTGCTGCAATTCATGGGGTCGCAAAGAGTCGGACACGACTGAGCGACTGAACTGAACTGAGCTGAATAGTTCCTGACTTTCAATATTTTCTATACTCTAATAATTATTTATATGAATATTTATTCTTCAGATAGACCAGTTTTCTTATAGTAAAGACTATTTTCACTTTTGTATCTCTATCACTTTATACATGTCTTACAGTGTCTTGAATATGAATACACTGGGCATAACATTATTTTCAATAAGGATAAAATATCGAGTAAAAATCTTGTCAAAATGGAGTTAAGAATGTAATTTTAAAGATACTTACTTATGAAATGGGCTAACCTGGTAGCTCAGCTAATAAAGAATCTGCCTGCAGTGCGGGAGACCCTGGTTCGATTCCTGAGCCAGAAAGATCCGCTGGAGAAGGGATAGGGTACTAACCCCAGTATTCTTGGGCTTTCCTGGTGGCTCGGCTGGTTAAGAACCCGCCTGCAATGTGGGAGACCTGGGTTAATAAATCTTTTAAACAACTCCATTAACTTACAGTTTTAAACATAATTATTTTACACTCATTCCTAAGGGTGGTAGCAACACAGCATTACTAACAACTATGTTTCTACCCCGTGACATTTGTTCTTTTTTGAAAACCTACCATATGCTAAAAGCTTTGCTAATTGCTTTATACACATTATCTCTAAATCTTAAAGGAATCTTCCAAAGTTATTGCTGTTCTTATCGTTATTTACATTTCACATTTGAGAAAAAAGCAATAAAATGTTTCATTCATTAAATATTAATGAATTTTTCCAGAGTCAAAAGCTATGATAATAGAACTAAGATTCGATCTCAACTCTGTTGCTCTTTCAAATACAACACAATTTTCTCTAGAATAGCATAAGAAAAGTTGCTGCCCTAAACTTCCATAAGCTAAGTGGGACTTTCGATTCTAGCTTTGCTTTCAGGAAAATGATATAAATAACATCTTGATATTAAATTATTTGATCAATTTACACAACTAGGATAACTTAGAAATTACATCAGAGTGTTTTGAATTGAAAAAGAAACTGCAATAATAATATTTAATATAATATCATAAAGGTTTTATTACAAATTTGTTACTTTAAGGACTCAGGGATCGAACCCAGGTCTCCCGCATTGTAAGCAAGACACTTTACCGTCTGAGCCACCAGGGAAGTCCAAAGAATAAATGTGAGTTCCTAAATAGTTGGAAAATGTGTCTTTATAGTAAAACAGTGCAGAAATTATGAGCAAAACTTAGATGACTCAAAATCATAAGAAACTATAAGTCTATATTTTTTCCCACTCAACCCATATGGTTGCCTAACCCTGTGCTGTATGTGTTAGTCACTCAGTCATGTTTGACTTTTTGTGACCCTATAGACGATAGCCCACCAGGCTCCTCTGTCCATGGGCTTCTCCAGGCAAGAATACTGGAGCAGGTTGCCATTTTCTTCTCCAAGGGATCTTCCCAGCCCAGGAATCAAACCCAGATCTCCTATATTGCAGGTAGATTCTTTACCCTTTGAGCCACCAGGGAAGCCACACCTAACCTTTCTCATTTTATTTATACTGTTTATATGCAATCATAAACTATATGATAATTCCACTTAGTTACAATTATTAGCAGGGAAGAAAATTTATCTCAGTGTCAAACTGTAAAAGATGAATTTTACTCTCCAATCAAAAAAAATCTCTCCATAATTTTAAGACAATGCCGTACAGCTTTTGTATCATATTTCACTTTAAGGAAATTAAAATGCTTGGACAGTGAACAATACTATTCTTTAGTAGATGTCCATAATCATTTCATTTTTTTTGTAATTTCTGAATAGTTAAAGATTCACAGTTTTCACTAGTTTCAAGGCACTGGTCAAATGCTCTACTTTTGGAAATCCAGATAATTTCAATCTTAAAACATCAAAAGCCTGTTCCAGTATAAACAAAGATACTGTTGTTATGTGGATGCTCTTTCTCCCCTCCTGGGTTGGGGTTTCCTACAGAGAAGCTGCATGTTAAAGACGTGTAATTGCCGGAGTTAAAAATGACATAGTATTTTTCCATTGCATAAAGTGAATTTCAATTCAGATTTACTTGCAAGTACTAACTTTTTCTATTACAACTGCATTTAGTTTTGGGGGGAGTGATAACATTTTCAAAACTTAGAAAAATACTCCACAGCTAAACATCCATAGTGCCTCTATGTTAGACAGAATTTTCAAGCATTCACATGGATTATTACTTAAAATGATAATTATCTTCTCCCTCCACATCAAAGTTTATATAGACTGGATGAAACACAGTCAAGAGTATCTTTTTCCCTGTTAATAGAGATTACATGACATCTTAGTTTTACTGCTAGAAAATAAAAGCAGTTTGCAGTGTATCCAGAATTGCTTTTCCTTTTACCCTCACAGAGCACTTAAGTGTCATGTTAAGCCTGAGGCAGATCTGTCTAGAATTGTGTTTACTGTATTCCTTTCAAAATGCAGCACAGAATCTTATCGCTTATCAGCGCATAAAGTCTAACAGATTGCAGACTCAAATTTCCCCTTCCAGGCAATGTTGGGTTTCACTATTGTTTGCCATGACAAAGGTTTTCATGAATTCTACAGCTTGGATTTCTGCCTTGTTTTCCTTAGCATAACCCTCTAGGCGACCAATCAGCATTTTTCAACTTCTAGAAATTGTTCAAAATGTTACTACAAAAGCTGCACTTAAGAATTCTGTGCCTTGCTTTGGACTCCTTTTTTCAAAAAAGTTACACTGGGTAGTTTCAGTTGTATTGAAAAGAAGCAGCAATTAAACATTGTCTGCAGATGACGCTACTGTAAATGAGGTTGACTGAATTTGGTGAAAGCAAATATGGTCACAGTTCACATTCCGGCTGCAATTCTGAAAGTATAGGTGGAGGAAATTATCTTGGCTAAGTACAAACTTAACTATGTAGACTTTTGCTTTTTCTTTTTTAATATCAGAGACATCCAAGCATGACTACTTTCGTATAATTTAGAGACACTTTAGAGATGATCAGCTGTGGATCTGAAGAGTTTCTTAGGGTCAGAACAAATAATTTTGATCCTACTATTAGAGAGTCAATTCCAACTTTTAGATACAATTCAAATCAAATTAGTTTACATGAGCAGAGTACTTACTGTTGACTAAATTGTATTTTCAGTTTATTCACAAATTGCATGTAGGTTTTACCAAGCTCAGGGGATGTGATTACTTAGTTATTTCTCTAATCTATTTCCTCCATGCTGCTCCCCTCCACTACCTTACTTGAAGGACTTGCAGTTTCTTGCCTGGCACTTAACATAGTCGCTTTCGCTTCTAAATCATCTCCACAGTGCTCTAAGAGCGTGCCTTATAAATCCCTAATCTGATCATATCATTTCCATTTTAAAATCCTTTAATGACACAAAGTCTCCTACACTATAAAATCCGAACTTCCTAGGAAGACCTGACATGACTTTCATGGTCTCACTTTGCCAATGTTTCTACATTTCCCTCCCACAATGCCTCGTTAACTATTCTGCCACTCCAAAACAAGTACTCAGTTCTCCAATCAAATTAACTTATTTTTCCTTATTCAAATCTTTTTGGGTTACATATGCTATTGTTCTATACAGTCAGCAAAAACAAGACGAAGAGCTGACTGTGGCTCAGATCATGAACTCCTTATTGCCAAATTCAGACTTAAACTAAAGAAAATGGGGTAAGCCACTAGACCATTCAGGTATGAACTAAATCAAATCTCTTATGATTATAAGGTGGAAGTGAGAAATAGATTTAAGTGACTAGACCTGATAGACAGAGTGCCTGATGAACTATGGACGGAAATTTGTGACATTGTAGAGGAGACAGGGATCAAGACCATCCCCATGGAAAAGAAAGGCAAAAAAGCAAAATGGCTGTTTGAGGAGGCCTTACAAATAGCTGTGAAAAGAAGAGAAGTGAAAAGCAAAGGAGAAAAGGAAAGATATTCCCATATAAATGCAGAGTTCCAAAGAATAGCAAGGAGAGATAAGAAAGCCTTCCTCAGGGATCAATGTAAAGAAATAGAGGAAAACAACAGAATGGGAAAGACTAGAGATCTCTTCAAGAACAAGGGAACATGCAAAGATGCATGCAAAGATGGGCTCAATAAAGGACAGAAATGGTATGGATCTAACAGAAGCAGAAGATATTAGGAATAGGTGGAAAGAATACAAAGAAGAACAGTACAGAAAAGAGCTTCATGACCAAGATAATCATGATGATGTGATCACTCACCTAAGCCAGACATCCTGCAATGTGAAGTCAAGTGGGCCTTAGAAAGCATCACTATGAACAAAGCTAGTGGAGGTGATGGAATTCCAGTGGAGCTATTTCAAATCCTGTGAAAGTGCTGCACTCAATATGCCAGCAAATGTGGAAAACTCAGCAGTGGCCACGGGACTGGAAAAGGTCAGTTTTCATTCCAATTCCAAAGAAAGGCAATGCCAAAGAATTTTCAAACTACCACACAATTGCACTCATCTCACACACTAGTAAAGTAAAGCTCAAAATCCTCCAAGCCAGGTTTCAGCAATACATGAACCATGAACTTCCTGATGTTCAAGCTGGTTTTAGAAAACGCAGAGGAACCAGAGATCAAATTGCCAACATCTGCTGAATCACGGAAAAAGCAAGAGAGTTCCAGAGAAACATCTAAAAGCCTTTGACTGTGTGGATCACAATAAACTGTGGAAAATTCTCAAAGAGATGAGAATACCAGACTACCTGACCTGCCTCTTGAGAAACTTATATGCAGGTCAAGAAGCAACAGTTAGAACTGGACATGGAACAACAGACTGGTTCCCAATAAGGAGTACGTCAAGGCTGTATATTGTCCCCCTGCTTATTTAACTTATATGCAGAATACATAATGAGAAACACTGGGCTGGAAGAAGCACAGGCTGGAATCAAGATTGCCGGGAGAAATATCAATAACCTCAGATATGCAGATGACACCACCTTTATGGCAGAAAGTGAAGAGGAACTAAAAAGCCTCTTGATGAAAGCGAAAGAGGAAAGTGAAAAAGTTCGCGTAAAGCTCAACATTCAGAAAACTAAGATTATGGCATCTAGTCCCATCACTTCATGGCAAATACATGGGGAAACAGTGGAAACGGTGTCAGACTTTATTTTGGGGGGCTCCAAAATCATTGTGGATGGTGATTGCAGCCTTGAAATTAAAAGCCACTTCCTCCTTAGAAGGAAAGTTATGACCAACCTAGAGAACGTATTGAAAAGCAGAGATATTACTTTGTCAAAAAAGGTCTGTCTAGTTAAGGCTATTGTTTTTCCAGTGGTCATGTATGGATGTGAGAATTGGACTGTGAAGAAAGCTGAGTTGATACTTTTGATTTGATACTTTTGAACTGTGATGTTGGAGAAGACTCTTGAGAGTCCCTTGGACTGCAAGAACATCCAACCAGTCCATCCTAAAAGAGATTAATCTTGGGTGTTCATTGGAAGGACTGATGCTGTAGCTGAAACTCCAATACTTTGGCCAACTCATGAGAAAAGTTGACTCGTTGGAAAAGACCCTGATGCTAGAAGGGATTAGGGGCAGGAGGAGAAGGAGACTACAGAGGATGAGATGGCTGGATGGCATCACCAACTCGATGGACATGAGTTTGAGTGAACTCTGGGATNTGATGCTAGAAGGGATTAGGGGCAGGAGGAGAAGGAGACTACAGAGGATGAGATGGCTGGATGGCATCACCAACTCGATGGACATGAGTTTGAGTGAACTCTGGGATTTGGTGATGGACAGGGAGTCCTGGCGTGCTGTGATTCATGTGGTCACAAAGAACTGGACATGACTGAGTGACTGAACTGAACTGAACTGATGTTATTTTTCACTTAGGCAAAAATGATTTTCCCCTATTGCCTGTCACCCTTGTGTCTCTGCCTCATTCCCTTCCATTCCCTTCAATTTGTCTAATTTATCTATTGTCTCACTTCCAATGCAGTTGCTCATGGTAAGCCTTCACTAATGTTCTCTGACAAGGCAGTGATAATTTTTACTCTGTGTTTCCATAATTATGGCTACACCCCTGGGTTTTCACGTGCATGCATTATATTCATTGAATTATTAGTCAACAAATATATACACAGACATTGCACTAAACTGTAAACTTTTGAAATTTTGCCAAGTAGAATTTAATATATTTGCTTGTTAGATAAGTAATTGTAAGTAATTGTTAGATAAGTAATAGTAATAGTAAGTAATTAGGTAAGTAATTACTTACTAAAGATAAATAATAGTAAGAAATTAAGAAGTAACTGCCCACTATAAGCAAAAATTGAGAAATTGTTGAAGACTACAATGCACATCATCATAGTATATACTAGATATCCTTCATTCATACACTCAGTCATTAAAGAGCCATTTATTGAGTACTTCCTGGCATAAGTCCTTCTAATTATAAGAACACTATTTTTATATGTATGTGGTAGGAGTGGGAAATAAAATGAAATATAAGATGCTATATCATATCCTCTGTGGATCTACACTCCACTTACCTTCTAAGGTCATTCTCAAACTTTAATAAGTGTCTGAGATGGTTGACTTCATTATAGTGGAATAAGCTAAAACATATATGCTATCAAAACCCCTTTCCCCATATACCCAAACACTCACACAGATAGAGACAGGCACATAGAAATGTTGGCTTGAATATAATAAAAAGTAATACCTTGCTAAGTTCTAATAATAAATGAAAAAAGATACAAATCTTAAAAATGAAAGAGAAAAACCAAAGCCAGAGTAAAAAAGAGAAGGCTGAAAACTTCTGCAGCCCATTTAGCCTGGGCAAGATAAAGCCCCAATTTGATGCTAAGTTCTCAAATTCTAACAACCATGTAAAATGAGATGGCCACAGTTGTGAATATTGTAGAAGTTACAATTGAGCCCTTACCTAAACTCTAAGGCTTTGAAGCCTTCCTTATTCTCAGACACTGGAAGATTTCATCCATCGATGAAAAGAAGAATTGGGAAAGCCTGCAGTCTATAAAAGGATTTGAGACATAAAAATAAGTTGTGGGCATAAAATACTACCTCTTAAAGAAAGGAAATGAAGAGGTAGGGTCTGTACAGACATAATCAAGTTATATGAAGTCATGAGGAGCTGTGATCTAATACAACTGATGTTCTTATAGGAGGGTTTTCCAGGTGGCGCTAGTGTGGCGCTAGTGAGGAAGAAGCTGCCTGCAATGCAGGAGACTAAGAGAAGCAGTTCAATCCCTTGGTTGGAAAGATTCCCTGGAGGAAGGTTTGGCAACTCACTCCAGTATTCTTGCCTGGAGAATGCCACGGACTGAGGAACCTGGTGGGCTCCAGTCCATAGTGTTGCAAAGAGTTGGACAGGATTGAAGTAACTTAGCACTCACACACACACACACATCCTTTTAAGAGGAAAATCGGACACAGAGAGGGATAGAGGGAAGATAATGTGAGGACACATTCAAGACAAGGAAAAAGGTCTGGAATAGATCTTTCTTTACAACCCTCAGAAGGAACAAATCCTGCCAACTTCATTTCATTTTTCCAGACTCCAGAAGTGAGACAATAAATTTATCTAATCCATTCTGATTGAGGTCCTTTGTTATTGCAGCTGTAGCAAACTGATATAGCAAATTATTAACCTTTCTGAACTGGCAATTTTCTTAGCCACGAAAACAAAAGAATAACTTACTTCACTGTGTTACTAAGAAAAATTAAACAAAAAATGTGTGTGAAATTACCAAGTTCAGTCCAATTCAGTCACTCAGTCATGTCCAACTCTTTGCGACCCCAATGACTGCAGCATACTAGACTTCCCTGTCCATCACCAACTCTTGGAGCTTGCTCAAACTCATGTCCATTGAGTCAGCAATACCATCCAAAACTCTCATCCTCTGTTGTCTCCTTCTCCTCCAGCCTTTAATCTTTCCTAGNTTTCTGAATGTTGAGCTTTAAGCCAACTTTTTCGCTCTCCTCCTTCACTTTCATCAAGAGGCTTTTTAGCTCCTCCTCACTTTCTGCCATAAGGGTGGTGTCATCTGCATATCTGAGGTTATTGATATTTCTCCTGGAATTCTGAGGATTTTTAAGCCAAAATTTTCACTCTCCTCTTTCACTTTCATCAAGAAACTCTTTAGTTCTACATCGCTTTCTGCCATAAGGGTGGTGTCTTCTGCTTATCTGAGATTATTGATATTTCTCCCGGTGATCTTGATTCCAACTTGTGCTTCATCCATCCCAGCATTTCACATGATATACTCTGCGTATAAGGTAAATAAGCAGGGTGACAATATACACCCTTGGCATACTCCTTTCCTGATTTGGAACCAGTCTGTTGTTCCATGTCCAGTTCTAACTGTTGCTTTTTAATCTGCATACAGATTTCTCACACAGTCTGTGCAAACGTGATATTACCAAGAGGTCAGTAAAAATGGAGGCTTTACCTTCTCTATCGCCCTTTCTATGTATAATACATTTGTTAATACATCTTTAAAAGTTCTGTAAAAGTTTAGAAGCTCTAAGTGCATCACTTGATTCCCTTAGGTTCCTGTATTTAGAAAATATAAAGGGTAGAAATCATCCAGGGAAAGTTCCCCATATAACAGATTAAGAATCATAGTTAAGTCCTTGGGTAATAACCTTATAATTCCTGAAATACTAATGCTAAACTTAAACTAATATTTTATATGATGATATTAATACTTAATACAGTGACCTTATCCTACTTTGTTGGAAATCTTTTAGGCGTTTTACAGTTTTCATGTGTGTCATTTGTTTGGAGGAGATGCTCACTCCAGTGTGCTCCATCCCAAGAGAAAAAGGAAATGTGAACACAGGGACTCTACTTGTCAGATTGTCACTCATCTAAAAATGCCTTTAGAAAAGAAGATAAAGCCAACTCTAAGCAATGTAAACAAGTGGAAATATAATAGCTTTGACCTTCGGTGTTCCCCTTTTCATCAATTGTTTTAATTCTTAGAAATTTAGATTTTTTTTTTTAGAATACAATGAAAACAGCCTCTCCCAAGAATTTAACATCTTAAAAATGCCCATATTTGCTTTTATTCAAAGAAGTGTTGGACAGACTTCCCAGACTTTAAGAATTGCCACATAGCAAAAAAAATTTTCAAACAGAGACTATAGTTTAGAATGAAAACCAGACTATTTGATCTTCCTTTCCTTTTTACCACGCATCCTCTTTCTTTCATTTGTTGTTTGAAAGCCCAATGTAATCCTTTTTTATAGTAGATTCTTGGTTTACAGAGGATTTTCAGATGCTATTAAGAGTCAGAGGTTAAAAAGAAGTCTTAAATCATTAGACACACAAGGCTAGATTTCTGAGGTCGAACAAATGTACAAATGTTTACATGCTGTCCCAGGTCTGAATGATGACACAGTCTATAACTCTAGGCTCATGGCTTGAGAAAGATTATATTTTTCCCATATTTTCCTCAATAGGTTAAGAATATTACACTCATCTATCCTTTACTACATTTAAAAAATTTCAAGAAGAATTAATAAGAGTGAAAATCAAAGTGAGTGTTTTCTCATCAAACTATTTGAAAATAAATATTTGAATCATTTTTGCTTTGTGTTTTAGAAATGGAGCTGTATTAGCTTAATCTTTAGTAAACATTTTTATGTACACGGCTATTAATACTGAACTGTAATTGATATAGAAAGTACAAATGTGGAATATTTGTCAATGGTTTTTATTTTAATTTTATGAAAATGTATGGGTCCCTGTAAAGAAAGAAAAGTATGAACTTTACTTTTTTGTGACCTTCATGGTATCTACCATTAAATTTAAAATTGTTGGAACAGTTTGCTGTATTAGAACTTAACTCTGGCTTATGATTTGCTCTCTCACCTTCTGTCAAGTGTCACCTTCTTCAGAAGTTCTTCCCTGATCATCACATTTCAGCTCAGTCCTCTCCCCATTCTGTCACTAGGCGTGCTCCTACAAATTACCAGAAAGAAATATTGTTGTCCTCCCAGTATAGATTATTTTAAATAGATATTTTACCAGTAAATAGCTGAGACAGTGACTTTTAAGCTGTCTAATTTAAAAATCTCTATTTTTAAAACATTTCTTGGATTGCTCTGTTGGTCCATTGGCTAAGACTGGGCACAAGCTTGATCCCTGATTGAGGAGCTAAGATCCCACATGCTACACAGCATGGTCAAAAAGAGACAGAAAACAAACAAAAAAATCATAAAGCATTCCTTTAGGAAACTTAACCCTCATTCTGAGAATGGTTTGTGTGTCTAGCAGCAAATTACTGAAATCTATCTTTTCAAACAAGAGAGAATTTGTGTCCTCTAACATGGAGACCCAATATTTATTAAATTAAACCCCACTACTAAAGCCTAGGGTTAGTTGAGTCTGTATAGGAAAACTAGAATCAGGGTCCTATCCTTCAATCTAATGTTGAAAACTAAGAAAAGAAAAATTGATTAACATGTAATTTTATGGAAATTTCACATTGACTTTGAAATGTAAAAATGCAGTCTACAAGTTCTGCTATGTTACTTATAGTTAGAATGATTTTGAAGAAACTCTACTGAAGGACAAATTAACAAATCTAAAGAAGACACTCATACTACTATAGAGCCTTCTCAGTTGTGAATGAAATATATTACTAAAGCCTTGGATAAAGATTAGCCTCTGTTACTTGAATCTGGTATGCTTGCTGGATTTCTGGTTTGAATTAAAGATTGTGGCATTGGGCTTCCCTGATTGCTCAGATGGTAAAGAATCACCTGCAATTGAAAAGACACAGTTTCAATTCCTGGGTTGGGAAGATCCCCTGGAGAAGGGAATGGCAACCCACTTCAGTATTCTTGCCTGGAGAATTCCTTGTAAAGAGGATTGTAGCATTAACACCACTCAAAATTTTATCTTTAGGAGCTTGGGGACTGAATGTACCATAAATCATTGTTATGGATCGACTGTTGTATAAAAACTTTTTTTATAGTAATGTTTGCTATTTTGATTAATAATTGTATAAGCTGATTCAACAAGATAACTAACATAAACTGGAACTGACATAAGGATAGTAAAAATTATTTTCAATTTTATCTTGTTTCTTCAGACTGAGATCTACAATTGCTTAGTAAGAGGGGAGTTTTTTATACTCAAAGATCAGAAATAATCTCTTATTTAAGATTTTGAAAGATGATAGTACTGGTCAACTGAAAAAAAAGATACATATTTTACATTAATTTTTTTAAATGAAAGCTAAATGTGTGAGATATTTGAAATATAATTGAGGTTTCATTTTGTTAGAGACAACAGTATTAACACACACTAAACAATGTTTTTAAAATATAGTAGTTTTGCTTAAAACTTTCCTTATTTTGCTTAAACCTAGAATTACTTGAACTGCCAAAATCTGTCAGCCTGGAAGTTGGCAAGTGTTACCGTCGGATTTAGTTTTAGTAACATAGTAAGCATATTTGCTATGATAGATTTGCACAGGAACTATTTCTCTGCTAAAATTTAACCAACACACAATTTGTTAAAACGATTTGTATTACATGTGCCCCAAAGAAGACAGGTGTTAGTTTTCTATGGATCAGTGAGGGGCGCGGAGACACAAGGAACTGACGATACCCCTGCCACCATCACCAAATGAAACTTGAAAACCTCTGTCTTCAGATTTCTCTTACTTGCCAGACTTCCTCTTTAACTACAGACTCCTCCTTTTCTATACGTTTTCTCAGTGCTATAGCACCTTTGCTTTTTCCACTCTTCTTTTTGTTTCCTCATCTCTCTTTCACTTGTCCTCACTTCTTTCATGATTCTTGGTTTGCTCACTCAACTCTCCATACAGACTCCCATACTCCTGGCATGCCACCTCTTCTCCATTCACACCCTCAACCTCTGCACCCACTCACTCCCTCACCCGCTGGGTGGCCTTTTTTTTTTTTTTCCTTTTAAGTATTTGGATCATTCCCATTGTGGTTTTTCTTTCCTGTACATTCAAGAACTGTTTCTATGCCATCTCTTCTTTTGTTTCCCTTTCTTTTTATGAAATCGTTAAAAAGAGGAGAGAACAAATTTGGGATTTGTTATGGAGCAGAGATGAATTCTGTAGCTTTCAGTATGTTTTGTTTATGCCCACCTCATTTACAGATTATTGTCACTGTATGAAAACAGCCAACTGGATCAGGAAATGTCCAGTTATTTCTTTCAAAATTATTTAAATTTTGAGTGCATACTATTTTTTTCTCTTTCTACATATTTTTTTTTCTTTCCTCCACTACCCCTAAATTTGAGAGTTGAAGTATCCCAAAAATGCAAGTCTTAAGTTCCGGTGTGAGGCCAAGATATATCACTATCACCTACTGGGCTTGTTAATAGCTATTATTCCAGTGAAATGCTGACTCTCTGAGCCTGGAGGAGACCCAGAAATTTGTATTCTTCATAAGCTTTCCAGCTGATTCCAGCTCACAGCAAGTTCTGAAATCACTTCCAAGGCCTCAGCATCTATCTTATTTCTAAATGAGAGTAAGAATTTAATAACATAATCATGGAGATAATGGAAACAGTACTCTCATTCTCTCAGATAAGTAACCTAAAGCTCAGAAGTAAAATTACTTGTTACTGACTAGACTAGAATAACTTTAATATCTTACATGTAGACAGGAGATGTCCCTTTATTTTTTGTTAAAGTTAACATTAATATGCTAAGTCAGAAAATATTTCATGAAGTTTTATAAGTTCAGCTTATGTTGTTTTTTTTTTAATTAAATTGAAAAAATAAGGACTTCACTGGTAGCCCAGCAGTTTAGACTCTGAGCTTCCACTGCAGGGGGCACAGGCTTGACTCCTGGTTGGGGACCTAAGATCCTCTTCAAAAAACTGAAAAAAAACCCTATTTTCTCACATGAAATAAATGTTCTATATTATGAGCCAAAGAATTATTCAATAATTTATATATTTTATAAAATGGTATAGTCTTTGATATTTGTTCATGTAACAAAAAATACTTCATATGCCAAAAAAAAATAAAAAGACTGAATACACCCTAAAGGCAAAGGACGGATTTTTTTGGCCTCATCACTGAGACTTTTCATATGCACATAACATATTTGTAATTTTCATAGGTTTTTTGAGGTACAATTTACATATATTAGTTTCAGGTGTACAACATGACTTGCTGTTTTGTGTATTGTAAAATGATCATCACAATAAATCTAGTTAACATTCTTCAGCGTACATAGCTAATGAAATTATTTTTTTCTTATGATGAGGATTTTAGTCAATTATTTATATTTTAATTTTTCAAACATATAATAAGGCAATATATGCTTTATTCTTGTATTCCCAGATGGTGTGCATGTGAGGGTGTGGTTTAAAAAAAAAAAGAAAGGTGAAAATATTTTTTATAAGATTACGACAAAGTTCTTTTGCAACTTAAAAGGTGAGGTGTCCATTTTATGACAGGGAGCTGTACAGTACTTAGACTCCCTTCGTTGCCTTTTTTTCTTTATTGCTCTGTGTTACACATGTCAGCTTCTAGGATGATTAATTACCTAGCCTATTAGAGTCAGGATGGATTTGGATGTGTGAGATGGGATGAGTGATAAGAAGACAAACACATGGAGAGGAAAAACAATTTCCTGGCATAATAAAATTAAAAACAACCCACCCGCAAAGCCAGACAGGTGTCTCTGGGGTTCTGACTAATGGCACTTTTCTAATAAGACATTAGACATGAAACGACTTCTTATATTAATGGTGAAAGATTAATATTCACTAAAAATAAACACTAAATGGTATTGAGTGCTATATGTGTGTATGTAACATATATACAAGAGGTTATATAATAGGATGCGCTCTCTCTCTCTATATATATATATATGTATATATCCAACTATATGTTGGAGTTGGTGATGGATAGGGAAGCCTGGCATGCTGCAGTCCATGGTGTCACAAAGAGACATGACTGAGCAACTGAACTGACCGATATGTGTGTGTGTGTGTGTATCATATATATATGATAGAAATGCTCTATGTTATCATATATATTACTCTCTTAGATACTCTTGTCCTGACCTGATAATATGCTTTAATCGCCACAGGAAAAAAATCTTGAGGCTCTTTTCTAATATAGAAAATAAATGTGAAGGTGAAACTAAATTATAAAATAAATTTGTTTCAATGTGAAGTAGAACCATAGTGAATAAACATAAGCAAATCACTGAGTGGGGACATAGACAATTAAAGCCCCTTAGTTAGATAATTAAGAACTTACACTATCCTCAGATGAGTATTATATTCAGAAATGACCCTTGTTTATGATCCAATGTTTGTGGAGCAGAATAATGAAAACTTAGTTCTGAAAGAGACTGGGGAAATGAGCCTTTTGTGTGGGAGATGAATAAAAAAGAGAGACTCAGGTCTGGTTCAAAGTAGTCATAGAGAGAGGTCCATGGGAGGTGGAAGTGAGTACTGAGTTTACAGGTGTCCAGATTCATTTAAAATAAATTAAAAAATAAAAATCCATTCTAAGTACAAACCAAAATATCTTACTGAACCGCTAGTTCATAATTTTGTCACATGCCTCCATTTACCCTCTAGTGTCACTGAGTTACAATTTACATAAATAAAATTCCCCCACATTAAGGACACAGTTTGATGAATATTGTCCAGCTTGTACCTTTGGGTGACTCCCACCACTATTGAAATTTAGAACATCTTCCTTCAAAAAGTTCATTCGACTTGCTTTCATTTTATAAGTGAGCAAACTGAGACATGGGAAGATTAACTGGTCCTAGGACTTGGCACAAGCTTGTTGCAGTGATTGGTTTAAAATGTATTTAATTTAATTTACAAAGCTTTCATTGAGGTCTGCTGTGCTTCAGGCACCAAGGAGAAAGTAAGAGAAGGGGGACAAAAGAGATGATGTCAGAACAGGGGAAGCAAAAGTCATGGAAAGAGAGGCACCTGACATCCTGAAGCAGAGGAAACTAGAGGAAGCTTCATCCAGGAAAGGACCCTGGAGTTTAGATCTGACTCCCAAATTAGTGAGTAAATACCTCTAGGAGGATATATTTATTCATTCATATATTTATTTGTTCTTTCGAGTAATACTTCAGGCTCAGCAGGTGTCAAGCACTGTGATAGGATATGAGGTTTCAAGGGTGAATCACAGTTATTTATTATTAGCAGTTAGTGGAGGATCCAGACTGGTGGATTTAGGAATCAGTATCAAGCAAAGTGATTAATAAGGAAAAGGACAAAACAAAAGCATAAAGGGTACTATGGATACTGTTTAGTGCTTTTGACTTCAGCATCATTTCCGATTCAGTAAGGCTGTGGTGGGGCCCTGGAATATACATTTCTAATAAGGCCCTAGGACATGTGGTTACCGCCCTCTGCTTACAACACTTTTTACAGTAGCTCTGCTTTAAGCTGTCTTCAACAATTGCAAATAAAAACTATTAGAATAATTTTAAACATGAATATATTTTTGCTTTAAAAACATGACCCTGACTACAGTATGAAAGTTTTCTCTTAAAGAAGAGAGAAATCAAGTGTTTAAAATATTATCTCTTTTATGGAATCCATTGAAGAAATTCAGTAAGCTTACATAAAAAGTATACTCCATATAAATTAGAGGGTTCAGATCCTTAAATCTTTCATAATGTACAGGAGAGTTTTCATTTTTATAAAAACAATCATGACAGCTGCATTTTTATAAAACTGATCAAGTAAATATTAAATTATTTCTAGAGAAAAAATTTAGAATAAGCAACCATATTAAGTACAAATACACATACATGGACTGTTTGAAAATTAGTGGTTTCAAATTTCTCTGTATTATAAAATATGGTTTGATGTGTTTGTTCAGTCGGTAAATCTTATCTGACTCTCTATGACTACATAGACTGCAGTGTGCCAGGCTCATCAGTCATCCACTGTCTCCCAGAGTGTGCTCAAATTCATGTCCATTGAGTTGGCGATGCTATCTAACCATTTCATCCTCTGCTGCCCCATTCGCCTTCTGCCTTCTATCTTTCCCAGCATCAGGGTCTTATCCAATGAGTCAGCTCTTCCATTAGACGGCCAAAGTATTGGAGCTTCAGCTTTAGCATCAGTCCTTCCAATGAATATTCAGGGTTGACTTCTTATAGGATTGACTGGTTTGATCTCCTTGCAGTCCATGGGACTTTCAAGAGTTTTCTCCAACACACAGTTCAAAAGCATCAGTTCTTCAGAACTCAGCCTTCTTTATGGTTCAACTCTCACATCAGTACACAACTACAGGAAAAAGCATAACTTTGACTAGATGGACTTTTGTTGGCAAAGTGATGTCTCTGCTTCTTAATATGCTGTCTAGGCTTGTCATGGCTTTTCTTCCAAGGAGCAAGCATCTTTTAATTTCATCACTGAAGTCACCGTCTGCAGTGATTTTGGAGCCAAAGAAGAAAAAAATTTATCACTGTTTGAATTTTTTACCCCATCTATTTGCCATGAAATGATGGGACTGGATGCCATGATCTTCGTTTTTTGAATGTTGTGTTTTAAGCCAGCCTTTTCACTCTCCTCTTTCACCTTCATCAAGAGGCTCTTTAGTTCCTCTTCACTTTCGGCCATAAGGGTGGTGTCATCTACATATCTGAGGTTATTGATATTTCTCCCGGCAATCTTGATTCCAGCTTGTGCTTCACCCATCCTGGCATTTTGCATGATGTACAAGTTAAATAAGCAGGGTGACAGTTTACAGCCTTGATGTACTCTTTTCCCGATTTGGAGCCAGTCCATTGTTCCATGTCCAGTTTTAACTGTCGCTTCTTGACCTGCATACAGATTTCTCAGGAGGCAGGTCAGGTGGTCTGGTATTCCCATCTCTTTAAGAATTTTCCAGAGTTTATTGTGATCCACACAGTCAAAACCTTTAGCATAGTCAGTGAAGCAGAAGTATATGTTTTTCTGGAACTCTCTTGCCTTTTCTATGATCCAGTGAATGTTGGCAATTTGATCTCTGGTTCCTCTGCCTTTTCTAAATCCAGTTTGAACACCTGAAAGTTCTCAGTTCATGTACTATTGAAGCCTGGCTTGGAGAATTTTGAGCATTACTTTGCTAGCATGTGAGATAAGTGCAATTGTGTAGTAGTTTGAACATTCTTAGGCATTACCTTTCTTTGGAATTGGAATGAAAACTGACCTTTTCCAGTCCTGTGGCCACTGCTGAGTTTTCCAAATTTGCTGGCATATTGAGTACAGCACTTTCACAGCATCATCTTTCAGGATTTGAAATAGCTCAGCTGGAATTCCATCACCTCTACTAGATTTGTTCATAGTGATGCTTCCTAAGGCCCACTTGACTTCACATTCCAGGATGTCTGGCTCTAGGTGAGTGATCACACCATCGTGGTTATCTGGGTCGTGAAGATCTTTTTTGTATAGTTTTTCTGTGTATTCTTGCCACTTCTTAATATCTTCTGCTTTTAGGTCCATATCGTTTCTGTCCTTTATTGTGACTGTCTTTGCATGAAATGTTCCCTTGGTATCTCTTACTTTCTTGAAGAGAGCTCTAGTCTTCCCTATTCTATTGTTTTCCTCTATTTCTTTGCACTGATCGCTGAGGAGGGCTTTATCTCTTCTTGCTATTCTTTGGGACTCTGCATTCAGATGGGAATATCTTTCCTTTTCTCCTTTGCTTTCTGCTTCTCTTCTTTTCACAGCTGTTTGTAAGGCCTCCTCAGACAGCCATTTTCCCTTTTTTTTCCCCTTGGGGATGGTTTTGGGCACCACTTCCTATACAGTGCTATGAACCTCTATCCATAGTTCTTCAGGCACTCTGTCATATCAAATCCCTTGCATCCATTTGTCATTTCCACTGTATAATCATAAGGGATTTGATTTAGGTCATATCTGAATGGCCTATTGATTTTCCCTACTTTTTTCAATTTAAGTCTGAATTTTGCAATAAGGAAAAACTGTCTCTTGTAACAGACTTAATAAAGTCTATTTTGTCTGATATGATGATTGCCACTCCAGCTTTCTTTCGATCTCCATTTGCCTGGAGTCCTTTTTTCAGCCCCTCACTTTGTCTGTAGGTACCCTAGATCTGAAGTGGGTCTCCTGTGGACGGCATGTATACTCTGCTTTTGCCATTTTGTTAATTGTTTTGGATTTGTTTTTGTAGATCTTTTTTCATCCCGTTTTCTTCTCTCGTGATTTGATGACTACAGTGTTGTGTTTGGATTCCTTTTTCTTTTTTGTGTTTATTATCAATTTTTGGTTTGCAATTACCTTTAAATTTTGATATAGCAGCCTGTATATAAACAAGATTGTTTTAAGTTGCTGACTTTTTAATTTCAAATGCACTTCCAATATCCTGCATCTGTATTCTCCTCTTCTCATACTTGATGTCATATTTGTGTGTAGGTCATTTCCTACCTTTACTGTATGTTTACCTTTATCAGTGAGTTTTCCCATTTGTAATTTGTTTCTAGTTATAGCCTTTTCTTTTCCACCTCGAGAAGTTCCTTTATCATTAGCTGCAAAGCTGGTCTGGTGGTGCTGAATTCTTTTAGTTTTTGTCAGTGAACCTGTTGATTTTTCCATCAAATCTGAATGGGAACCTTGCTGGGTAGAGTATTCTTTGCTGTCGATTTTTTTATCAGTTTAAATGTAGTGTGAAGCTTCCCAGGTGGCTCATTGGTAAAGAATCCTCCTGTCAGTTCAGGTGGTGTGGGTTCAATCCCTGAACCCCTGGCGGGAAGATCCCCGGGAGAAGGAAATGGCAGCCCACTGCAGTATTCTTGCCTGGGAAATCCTGTGGACAGAGGAGCCTGCTGGGCTACAATCCACAGGGTCACAAAGAGAAGGCTGTGTTCTCAGGATGTGTCTAAGCAACCCGCCTGCTGATGGGTGGGGCTGGGTTCCCACCCTGTTGGCCTAGACATCCCAGCACAGAGGCCGGAGGCCACAGCTTGTTGGGTGGGGTCAGGTCCTGGTGAGGAAATGCCGCCCTCCAGGAAGGCTCACGTCAGTGAGTACTCCGCAGAACAACGGTCTTCAACGTGTTTGTCCCCGCCCTCTGTCACAGCTGCCCCCTCCTCCACAGGAGACCCTCCAGTACCAGCAGGTTAGGTAGGTCTGGCCTAGGCTCTTATGAGGTCACTGATGTGTTTTTTTAACTGGGTCCTCATGTGCATAAGACTTCCGTGCACCCTCCCAGAGTGGAGTTTCTGTTTCTCGCAGTCCTGTGGAATTCCTGCAGTCCAACCCTGCCGGCCTTCAAAGCCAGGTTCTCTTGAGGTGCCTCCTCCTATTCCAGACTGGGGAGCCTGACAGGGGGCTCAGAACTTTCATTCCCGTGGGACAACTTCTGTAATAACTTACAGTGTGTGAGCTGCCCTCCTTGCGGGTACGGGGTTTGATTTCATCGAGACTGCACCCCTCCTGCCATCGTACTGTGGCTTGTCTTTGGACGTAGCCTATCTTTTTGGTAGGTTCCAGCATTTTGTCGTTGTTGCTGATGCCTGCTCGGCAGTCGCCCTCCAGGAAGGCTCACGTCAGTGAGTACTCCGCAGAACAACGGTCTTCAACGTGTTTGTCCCCGCCCTCTGTCACAGCTGCCCCCTCCTCCACAGGAGACCCTCCAGTACCAGCAGGTTAGGTAGGTCTGGCCTAGGCTCTTATGAGGTCACTGATGTGTTTTTTTAACTGGGTCCTCATGTGCATAAGACTTCCGTGCACCCTCCCAGAGTGGAGTTTCTGTTTCTCGCAGTCCTGTGGAATTCCTGCAGTCCAACCCTGCCGGCCTTCAAAGCCAGGTTCTCTTGAGGTGCCTCCTCCCATTCCAGACTGGGGAGCCTGACAGGGGGCTCAGAACTTTCATTCCCGTGGGACAACTTCTGTAATAACTTACAGTGTGTGAGCTGCCCTCCTTGCGGGTACGGGGTTTGATTTCATCGAGACTGCACCCCTCCTGCCATCGTACTGTGGCTTGTCTTTGGACGTAGCCTATCTTTTTGGTAGGTTCCAGCATTTTGTCGTTGTTGCTGATGCCTGCTCGGCAGCTGATGTAATTTTGGTGACTTCGTAAGAAGGGGTGGCCTCACATCTTTCTGCTCTGCCATTTTGCCTCCGCTGCTGTTTGATGCACTTGCTTTCTTCCATGTCTTACTGGCTTTTTGTTTTTCCTTTGAGTGGAGCTGTTTCACTTGCTCATAGGTTGCAGGTGCAGAAGGCTCTCACCCAGGACTTTGGCTCTCTAATCTCTCTTTAAGTTTTGCTTTTTTTCCCCACATATAGCAGTTCTGTGTGTGTTGGCTATATATATTTGTTTGTACAAGCCCGCAGTCTCTCCCACTGGAGCGCGATCCACGGAGACGGTAGCTGTGTCTGCCGTCCCCTCTCTGGGCCTGGCGCGTTGCCTGCTGGGTTGAGGGTGTGCAGAGCGAGCATCTGGAGAAGCTGAATGGAGGTGAGCAAAGCACAGCTCAGGTGGGGGGGTGGCGGGCCTGCTCCGGGCCACACTGCTGTAGTCGGGCGAGCTCCATTCTCAGTCCAGGCCTTCCGCCCGGGGCCTGAGCCCCAGCCGCTCCCTGGCTCCAGGTGAGGACAGAGGGTGGTGGGGAGTCACCTTTGCTCTCTCTCGTTCCTCTGCAGATGCTGCACATTTCTCCCTGCCCCACGGCTGCGGCCCTCGCTCTTGTACGTGGCCCTGACCTTGTCTGTGGGATGCTCCGCCCGGCCCAGCGCTCTGAGCTGCCAGAAGCTGGCCCACCAGTCCTGGGAGCGGTGGCCTCGGGGCCTGCTCCGAGCTTCGGGGAAGAAGAGCCGTCTCCACGTCCTGTGGGTCTGGCTGAGGCCTTGCCTGCTTTGCGGTGGTTTGCCGGGGGGAGAGGACCTTCCAGGGGGTGTGGACGGATACCAGGACTCCCTCAGCCTGGAGGAGAAAGAAACATCTGCCAAGCCTTGAGGGCATCCTGGACTGGGGCAGGGGCTGGGTGGGCCGGGGGGCCGGCGGGCAGCACAGTCTTGGGCTCCAGGCTTCCCGGGCGGTGTTGTAAAGTCTCCCCACACAGGGCGTCCCTGGGAACGGGTGCGTCGGGGTTGAGACCGGATTGTGCTGTGGAGAGAGCACCGTTCAGGGACAGCCACCAGGCTTTCTCAGCAAATGACCTCCAGGCCACCAGTGTTAAACAGGCTCCCGAGAGTCGGGCCTCACCCCCAGCGACCTCACCATCTCCCGGTCAGATCAGCCATGCCCCAGGTGCAGACACTGGTGTGCAGAGGCCCTGGGTGGCACGTGCCCGTGGGGCTGCCCATTACCTCCCCGCAGAGCCCAGCCCAAGAACAGCGATGACCCCACTTCCTGCCAGGAGCACACTGCCCCCAGAGTGGGACCCTACCTGCCCAGATCAGGAGCAGATGTGAGTGGGGGACTCCAGGGTGCCCACTACAGACCCCACCAAGGGCTGGACTCAGCTTGGAGGATGACACAGCCCCGTGACGCTGGCCTCTCAACCTTCCAACTGGTGATGGGGTCTGGCTCATGTGTCCCCTAAGCTCAAAACGTGACCGTGGTCGTGAGAGAACTGCCGAGCGTTTGTTCATTTTCCCACCTCCCAAGTATCGGGCACCCCACAGGTCCAGCCGCAGCCTCGGGTTTCTGGAAAGGCCAGCTCCTACCAGCAGCCCCCGTCACCTAGAGTTAGAGGGTGTGGTTTGTTCCTTGCCTGCCCCAGTGCACCGTCGGGGCCAGAACGGGCAGTTTCCCAGACTGCCTTCCATGCGGACTGTGTGACTTGGCGCTCCCAAGTAGGCTGTAGTTCTCACGGGCTGGTTGCTTTCCAGTTGGCCCTGCCCCCTTACAGGACCTCTGTGCCGCCTCTGGGCCTGTGGGCGGCTCCTGAGGCCCCGAGGGCATCTTTAGGGCAGGATTCACCCGCAGATATGCACCAGCTGTAGGCCATCAGCTTCCCCTGGGGGAAAGGCAGAAGGCATGTCTCCAGGTTCCTGGGACCCCACGGCCCCCGCCTTTGTCAGCGCTTCCTGTCAGCCACCCAGAAGCCAGGGGCCTGGTCCCAGGAGATGGCTCAGCCCAAGAAGCCGGGGAGGAGGCAGCCCCGGTCCAGCGTCCCCACCGCCTGGAGGGACCCCGGCCTGTGGGTTGCTGTGCTAAGCACAGGTCTGACAGCACAAAGGACCTCACAGTGGTGCTTTCTGCACAAGTCGTGTTGTTTTTACCCATTTCTAACTTAATAAAAGAGTTGAGAAATCTTGCCTTCCTGGGGTGCCGAGGCCAGTCTTGGGGGATGCAAGGCGTGAGCAGGCTGATTTCTGTTGCAGCAGTCAGGGCTCATGGCCTGCCGTGCTGGGGGAGACCCACAGGCACCCAGAGGACAGGGCCTCCTGTCCTCAGATCGTTTCAGCACCGCAGGCCTCACATTGATTCTCATGTGGAGTGCTGAGTGCTCCTTCCCTGAAAAGCCCCTGCATGAGTGTCAAAGATGTAATTCCACTGATTGCCACGTTTGTGTGCTGTGCGCCCCAGTTAACGCTAATTTGTGTGAAAGTAACACAAGCAGCATTAAGGGAGGTGTCACTACGCGAGTGTCTAGCATCAGTTACAACACCAATGCCCATGTTCGCCTGCGCTCCTTTCACACATTTTCATAGCTATTAGGCTCTGTAAACTCAAGAAGGTGGGACAGACAGGGCTGTGACAACCATAGAGTAAAGAGGAGGCCCTGTACAATGTCCCACTGCAGGCTCTGGACACCAGACACACCCCCGATCAGGGGGACAGTGGCCGGCACACCTTGGGGAAGGATGAGGCTGGCATCCATGCCAACAGTGGCCTTCACACCTAAAATACTGGACTCAGTCTACACAAGGATGCTCCCACAGGAAAACGCCCGCTTTGGGACCACAGTAAGTAACTTTTCCTTCTAAATTTATAGAGGCAAAAGTAAAATGAAAAAGCAGAGGACCAGATCCCCCTTAAAAGAACGAGAAATCCTGTGAAAGTACCAACAATGAAGCGGACCTCACCAGTCTACTAGACCCCAAGTTCCTAGAGCAGGTAATAGCAGTGCTAAAGTCGTTAAGAAAGATTATTGATGGAAATTACTTCAAGCATCTTTTCTGCACACAGTGGGNATATATATATAAAATCCTAATTTTGTTTAACATACACAAGGATATATATATTTATATGTACGCAAAATCTCTTAAGGGGTAAACTGAATAGATACCATTTAATGTTTTTCCCAGGAGAGTAGGGTTAGAACTTATACAATTCCCACTTTTTTCCTGCACCTTTGCCATTTCTT
This sequence comes from Oreotragus oreotragus, assembly GCA_006410675.1. Classification (NCBI taxonomy): domain Eukaryota; kingdom Metazoa; phylum Chordata; class Mammalia; order Artiodactyla; family Bovidae; genus Oreotragus; species Oreotragus oreotragus. The sequence continues at coordinate 31,372 of SJYX01022492.1, forward strand.
TATTAACTTTTACTACAACTGTGCATTGCTTTAATGTTTAAAAAATGCAAAGTTAGACAAAAAGCAAATGAAGTTTTTATATCTAATGAAATTACACATCAAATGGAATTTGGAAAACCCTCACAGGGAGTAACATTTTATTTTTCTTTTAAACAAATAAAATTTTTAGAAATTCTGTATCTTTGTAAGACAATCACGATGTTTGTTTTTTTTTTTTAATTTTTGTTATCCTGGTGTTATGTATTGGCTGGCATTGGTGAAATCCATTTGCAATAGTCTGTATCAACTGTTAACTTGCTGAGATGAACTGTATGGACTGTCAGGGGATCATTCATACTATATACATGGGCAGGACCATACTATCTCAGTTGGCGCTAGAGGTAAAGAGCCTGCCTGCCAATGCAGGAGATAGGAGACCCAGGTTCAATCCCTGGGTTTGGAAGATCCTCTTCAGGAGGGCATGGAAACTCACTTCAGTATTCTTGATTGGAGAAGCCCATGGACAAAGGAGCCTGGCAGACTATGGTCCATAGGGTCGCAAAGAGCTGGACATGACTGAAGTGACTTAGCACACAAATAGGATCACACTTCCTCTTATCACAGCAACAGAAGGGAGTTTCTTTTACCTTCCACCCCACTAAATTATTAGAGCTAATATTGTAATTAGTGAACAACACAAAGTTAAGATTATGTTTACTCAATTAGATTTTACCTACAAAATATACTATTGCGAAACAAATGAGATTGTGAAACTTAGAAAACAGTCACCGAGTTTTGATTTATAGTCTTTGGCTTTTTTTTCTTTATGGGCATTTTAGACAAAAAAAAAAAAAAAAACCTGTAATATTTGTTAAGTACATTTTATCTATATTAAATAATTTTGCAACAAACCATATTGTAGAAATTATTCCCTATATATCCCCTAAATTAACACCTTATGGGAATGTTTAAAGATTGTATAACTTCTCCAAAGTTGTAGTCTAGTCAGTGCAGTTCAGTTTGGTCCCTCAGTCGTCTGACTCTTTGAGACCCCATGGACTACAGCACGCCAGGCCTCCCTGTCCATTGCCAACGCCCGGAGCTGACTCACACTCATGTCCATCAGTGATGCCAACCAATCATCTCATCCTCTGACGTCCCATTCTCCTCCTGCCTTCAATCTTTCCCAGCATCAGGGTCTTTTCTAATGAGTCAGCTCTTCGCAGCAGGTGGCCAAAGTATTGGAGTTCTGGCTTCAGCATCAGTCCTTCCAATGAATATTCAGGACTGATCTCCTTTAGGATGGACTGGTTGTATCTCCTTGAAGTCCAAGGGACTCTCAGGAGTCTTCTCCAACACCACAGTTCAAAAGCATCAGTCCTTCAGTTCTTAGCTTTCTTTATGGTCTAACTCTCACAACCATACATGACTACTGGAAAAATCATAGCTTTGACTAGACTAGTGAAAACCTATGACTTTTGACTAGTCTAATAAGAGATATTAATGGTGTTTAAGCAAAGATCTATTCAACTGCCCACTAAAACTTTATTATGTAGGCTTTCCTATTAATTTATTATTGTCTTCATTTTCATCTAATTCAGTATTATTCATTTTATTTAAAATATGAGTTTGAGCTAAAAATTATACTAAGGCATTTATTCTTCATAAATTAATGAGCTAATTCATATGAAAGTTTCTAATTACTTGTATTCAAGGATCAAATCAACATTTCTGGATAATTTTTTTGAATAGCATGTTTTAGTGCCTAATTTTTAATATTGCCATTAAAATCAACATTTCTCTTGTCATAATTTTCCATTAAAATTATATAAAACAAATATAAATCTTCAGAACAACTGGGTAATCTTATATTTTGCAGTTTTAAAATCTGAAATCCTCTACCCTGAGTAATATTTAGTTCTAATTTAAAATGCGACTTTTAAAATGAAAGTATATACATAGGCTTTTTTTTTTTTTTTGCATTTTTAACTATAAATATAACATTCCTTTTTGGGAAAATGGAACCTATTTATAAGTGTTTTGGAGTATCATATCACTGTACAAGTTTAAGTTTGAGAGCCTGAAAATATTTTTTGTTAAGTTTATGCTTTAAAGTATTTTTCTAATAAAAGTTATTTTTAAAATTGTATATTCAGTTTTAATATTTGAATAGATCATTTTAATTGATGAATCATTTAGTGTAATTTTTAAAGCATCTAATAAGTTAATTATTTTAATATTTTATTTTTAGATTAATATATAAACAAATCTTGGGTAATGAGATTTTTATTTGATCAAATGTGCTACTTGAGTTCAATGTAGCCTTTTAGTGTTAGCGACAACTACATCTGTTTGCACAAACAGCATCTCTGAGGAGTGAAGTTCTTTGTTCTGGTGAGTAGGCCTGCTTACTGGCAAAGCCAGTACCTTCCTGCCCTATTATTGACCTCGACTTTGACCTGGCTGGACCACCCTCACAGGAATGGAGGTAATAAAGTCCGCTGGCTGACTCAAGCTTGAGTTTAAGCTAAGCAGATATAATCAATCACCTAAAATTAACTGTTGTGGTTTTGTGATGTGGACATTTACTGGGGACAGAACTGAGATCACCAAACACCATTCATTTAAGTTTTCAGGGCTGTCTCAGAGAAGGATCAAGGGTATTTTAACTAGTATTTCAGGAACTGTTTACCAGATTCAGAGCACAGAGATATGATCTTACAGGCAAAAAAAGAAAAAAGGATGGACTTACTGACTTATAAACAGGAGTTAAAAAGAGCTAAAATACCTTCAGGAAATATTAGTTTTCTTAATTTATCTCAAACTTTGATTGGGCTAAACTCATTAACAGCTCACATTTCTCTATCGATATGTCTTTGCTGGTCAAAATAGTTTGCTTCTTAAAATCAATTTTGGAATATTAGAAAAAGGGTCGTACTGCATTTAGATCTACTTTTCAGAATGTTGTTCCAAAAGTCTTGCTTCTTCTCCTCCTACTCATCTTTCCCAAAGTATTTTAGTGCTTCTAAAGATCAAGATTATCTTGACTGTTTGAAATGACCCTGTCTCCTAAATTCCAATTCCATTTTGACCTTTCCCCTTTTAACTTCACCCCCGGAATCCACACAATATTTAACAGAAAAAGGAAGAAGAGGAAGAGCTCCTCTAACCGGGTAAAGCAGAGCTATGTGTAGCACTCTAATCTGTCCAGCAAGAAGTAGGGTTGTTTCTTGTACAGAGGTTTGGAACATCCTGTCAACTGGTTGTCATTGATAAATGTGTCTTCAGCTTTGGAGAACAGAAGTGAAATACCATTAGCCTGTTTCTCTCTTATTGAAGTTCTACATGCACTAGCAAATCATTTGGCTGGAGACCACGTGTTAATATATTTTAGTCTATTGTGTATACATCATTATTGGGACCGTTGTTCTTTCCCAAAGAACTAGATGGTAGGTCCTTAGATCTTAGATACTTTGTAGCACTTCCCACAAAACCTATGGTTAAACTGTGTACTGTGTAGTCATTGGGCTTCCCTGGTGGGTCAGATAGTAAAGAATCTGCCTGCAATGTAGGAGACCTGGGTCCGATCGATGGGTTGGGAAGATTCCCTGGAGGAGAGCATGGCAACCCACTCCAGTATTCTTGCCTGGAGATCCCCATGGACAGAGGAGCCTGACAGGCTACATTTGATGTGTATGAATGAACTGATGAGATTTATTTATCTTGAACTATTACTCACAATAGTTTTATTCTTAAATAAAATCTCAGTTTTGAGGCTTCCCTGATGGCTCAGTGGTGAAAAATCTGCCTGTCAATGCAGGGAACATATAAGTTCAATCCCTGGTACAGGAAGATACCACATGGCGCAGGAAAACTGAGCCCATGAGCCAAAACTACTGAGCCTACGTGCCACAACTCTGAAGCCTTCGTGCCTACAGTCTGTACTCCACAACAAGAGAAGCCGCTGCAATGAGAGGCCCACACACTGCAACTAGAGAAAGCCTGCACATAGCAATAAAGACCCAGCATGGCCAGAAATCAATCAATCCATTTTTTTTTTTTAATCTGAGGTTTTACTTCTATGATTTGGAAGCACTTGAAAAACTTCCTCGCATGGCACACTTTTAAATCAAATACCATACCATGATGAAGAGAGTAAATAATCTCTCTATGCTGATAATAGAAAATCATGATAAATTTCTTTAGATAACACACTTGAAAGTCCTGTTAAAAGATAATAAGAATCCTGACTCAGGAAAATCAGAAACTCAAACCGGTAATCTGCTCTTGGTTACAAGTTTATCAGAAGTTGTAAGAGAACCTTATCACATTGTTCCACAAAGAATGCATTGTTTCTCTGAGAGGGTGGAGGGCATGTCACCTCCCCAGCTTGATGGTCTTTATATAGAGCTTTCTTTAAGAGCCTGACCAAAATTTTCTCAGCCAACTGTTCATGGCATCTTTGAAGTAAATATAGTTATGAACAACCTCTCTAAAACTCTGAAACTTGCCTTTGCATGTCACTAGAAAGTAGACAACCAGGGTGAGCCAACCTGTTATGCTCTCAGTTCAGTTCAGTTGCTCAGTCATGGCCGACTCTTTGCGACCCCATAAATCACAGCACGCCAGGCCTCCCTGTCCATCAACAACTCCCAGAGTTCACTCAAACTCACGTCCATACAGTCGGTGATGCCATCCAGCCATCTCATCCTCTGCCATCCAACCATCTCATCCTCTGCCATCCCCTTCTCCTCCTGCCCCTAATCCCTCCCAGCATCAGAGTCTTTTCCAGTGAGTCATCTCTTTGCATGAGGTTGACAAAGTACTGGAGTTTCAGCTTTAGCATCATTCCTTCCAAGGAACACCAGGACTAATTTCCTTTAGAATGGACTGGTTGGATCTCCTTGCAGTCCAAGTGACTTTAGGGAGAGTTCTCCAACACCACAGTTCAAAAGCATCGATTCTTCGGTGCTCAGCTTTATTCACAGTCCAACTCTCACATCCATAGGACTACTGGAAAAACCATAGCCTTGACTAGACGGACCTTAGTCGGCAAAGTAATGTCTCTGCTTTTGAATATGCTATCTAGGTTGGTCATAACTTTTCTCCCAAGGAGTAAGCGTCTTTGAATTTCATGGCTGCAATCACCATCTGCAGTGATTTTGGAGCCCCCAAAAATTAAGTCTGGCACTGTTTCCCCATCTATTTCCCATGAAGTGATGGGACTAGATGCCATGATCTTAGTTTTCTAAGTGTTGAGCTTTAAGCCAACTTTTTCACTCTCCTCTTTTACTTTAAGAGGCTTATTAGTTCCTCTTCACTTTCTGCCGTAAGGGTGGTGTCATCTGCATATCTGAGGTTATTGATATTTCTCCCAGCAATCTTGATTCCAGCTTGTGTTTCTTCCAGTCCAGCGTTTCTCATGATGTACTCTGCATATACGTTGAATAAGCAGGGTGACAATACACAGCCTTGACATACTCCTTTTCCTATTTGGAACCAGTCTGTTGTTCCATATCCAGTTCTAACTGTTGCTTCCTGACCTGCATATAGGTTTCTCAAGAGGCAGGTCAGGTGGTCTGGTATTCCCATCTCTTTCAGAATTTTCCACCGTGTATTGTTTGTTATGCTCTCAGTGGAGGTATAATCTCTTGCTTTAAGTAATCCACACTCTCCACATGAATAAATCCATTTCCACACCCAATGTCCAGGGGGATTTAGATTGTAGGTGAATGAAAAAGAGAGAGAGAGGAAGAGTTTATTCCTATAGAGATTGCTAATTGGTTTGTACTTTCTAAGGTTGGTATAATTAAAATGAGAAGTTTATTAATTTAGCTAGAGAAAAAAAATTTCAAAGCATTTGATTTATACTTTACATTCGTCAATAAATCCACTTCATTTGATATCTTTATCATGTATAATATTTATTGTTGTTCTTTAGTCACTAAGTCATGTCTGACTCTGAGGCTAACGTTTAGCCTTGCCATTATTTGTTTTTAAACAATATGTGAACTTTAGCATACATTTCATGAGATAATTTTTTAAACTTTATTCACTTTAAGCTTTGCTGGGTCTTCACTGTGGATGCAGGCTCTCTCCACTTGCAGTGCAGCCGCTTCTCTGGCTGGAGAGCACCGTCTCTAGAGGACTTGGGCTCAGCAGTTGTGGCTCACAAGCTCTCTAGTTGCACCTTGCAGGCTTAATTGCCCTTTGGCACATGGGAATCCGTTCTTTGCATTGGAAAGTGGATTCTTAACCACTAGACCACTAGGGAAGCCCCCCTCATGATATAATTTAATAAAATGGAAGAGCTGATTAAAATCAGAAGATCCTAACTAGTTGCCTGGTTTGGGCACGTCATAAAAACTTTTGAGCATCATTAATTTCATCTTCAAAATATTTAAAGAGTAAAACCAAGTAACTTTAAGAGTCCTTTCAAAGATTCTCATTTCTAAAAGAAAAAAGAAAAATCCTCATTTCTAGGCCCAGATAAAAATCATCAAATAGGAGTATGGTGATAAAACCCAAAGCAGCCTTTAGTAATTTTAATTCTGTTTCAGGCTGCTTTTCTATGCCCTAATGTTAATTTCTCACTGATTCATATGAATTAGACTGAAAAAACTGAAAAATATGTGATCCCCTCCTATAAACGCCAATATTGATGCTGCTGATGCTGCTAAGTCACATCAGTCATGTCCAACTCTGCATGACTCCATAGATAGCAGCATACCAGGCTCTGTCCTTGGGATTCTCCAGGCAAGAATACTTGAGTGGGTTGCCATTTCCTTCTCCTTGATGGTGATGAAATAAATACACCTACATATTAAATATGATGATTTTTTTTCTTTCACATAGTATCTCTATTTAAAGCCCATTTTTTCTTATTTAGTCTTTTTCTCTTTAGTGTTCAAACAGTGTATGTTGCTTTCAAGAGGACATTCAGTTAAATCAGGGTCACTTCTGGGAAACTACATATTATAAACTTTCCTTGACCTGTTTAACTGAAAATAACTTTTATTAAAGTCACTCAGGAGTTTCATTCATACACACACAAATAACACACATTTCTTCCATGATCTGAAAGTTACACAAATGTAGTTAAGGAATAAACAATTCTTCCTTTTAAATATTAATACAGAAAATGGGCTAGGAGACATCAGATATCTTGATGACATACAGTATGGAAACCTGTTAGGCACTTCAGCCATTCAAGTGAAACCACAGAAAAACCATGTCTTCATGGTAAGACTTATGTTCTAAAGTAAGGGCCAAGACCTAAGATAAAGTGGGAAAAACAAAATAAAGCTAACAAAAAATAAACCAAACCTGAACAAAGGAACATGCTTTCTAAAGGAAGATAATATAATCAGACATAATAACCAGAGATCAAATTGTCAACATCTGTTGGATCATCAAAAAAGAATTTCAGAAAAGCATCTACTTCTGCTTTAGTGACTATGCCAAAGCCTGTGACTGTGTGGATCACAACAAACTCTGGAGATTCTTAAAGAGATGGGAATACCAGACCACCTCACCTGCCTCCTGAAAAATCTCTATGCAGGTCAAGAAACAACAGTTAGAAATGGACGTGGAACAACAGACGGGCTCCAAATTGGGAAAGGAGTACATCAAGGCTGTATATCGTCACCCTGCTTATTTAACTTATATGTAGAGTACATCATGCAAAATGCCAGGCTGGAAGAAGCACAAGTTGGAATCAAGATTTCTGGGAGAAATATAAAAAACCTCAGATGTGCAGATGACACCACCCTTATGACAAAAAGTGAAGAAGAACTAAAGAGCCTCTTGATGAAAGTGAAAGAGGAAGGTGAAAAAGTTGGCTTAAAGCGCAACATTAAAAAAACTAAGATCATTGCATCTGGTCTCATCACTTCATGGCAAATACATGGGAAAAAATGGAAACAGTGAGAGACTTTATTTTGGGGGCTCCAAAATCACTGCAGATGGTGACTGCAGCCATGAAATTAAAAGACACTTGCTCCTTGGAAGAAAAGCTGTGGCCAACCTAGATAACATATTAAAAAGCAGAGACATTACTTTGCCAACAAAGGTCCATCTAGTCAAAGCTATGGTTTTTCCAGTAGTCATGTATGGATGTGAGAGTTGGACTATAAAGAAAGCTGAGACTTTATTTTGGGGGCTCCAAAATCACTGCAGATGGTGACTGCAGCCATGAAATTAAAAGACACTTGCTCCTTGGAAGAAAAGCTGTGGCCAACCTAGATAACATATTAAAAAGCAGAGACATTACTTTGCCAACAAAGGTCCATCTAGTCAAAGCTATGGTTTTTCCAATAGTCATATGTGGATGTAAGAGTTGGACCATAAAGAAAGCTGAGCACCAATGAATTTATGCTTTTGAAGTGTGGTGTTGGAGAAGAGTCTTGAGAGTTCCTTGGACTGCAAGGATATCCAACCATTCAATCCTAAAGGAAATCAGTACTGAATATTCATTCAAAGGACTAATGCTGAAGCTGAAACTCCAATACTTTGGCCATCTGATACGAAGAACTGATTCATTGGAAAAGATCGTGATGCTGGCAAAGATTAAAGGCAGGAGGAGAAGGGGATGACAGAGGATGAGGTGGTTGGATGGCATCACTGACTCTATGGACATGAATTTGAGCAAGCTCCAGGCATTGGTGATGGACAGGGAAGCCTGGCGTCCTGCAGTCCATGGGGTTGCAAAGAGTCAGACACGACTGAGTGAACGAACTGAACTGAACATAATCAATATAGTTCTATACCATTGAACCCACTTTCTCATCTGTATAACAAAAGTTTCTAGACATTAGAAAACAAGAAAACTGGCCATATTAAAAAAAAATTAATAGCCAGTGTAAACAAAACTCCAGTAGGACCCATGTACTCAAGATTTAAAGGAAAACATAATGAGGATAAAACACTGAGGAATCTTGTCAGAGAAACAGCAAAAAAATTCTATAACTGAAAACTACAATAACTTACCTGAAAAGTTCACTGGGTAGGTTTAACCACAAATTAAATCTTGCAGAAGAAAGATTCAGTAATCTTGAAGACAGATTGAAGATAGATTAACAAATGAAAGAATGATAAATGATTGAATAGTAATAACAGCCTCTTAGGACTAATATACAGTATTAACAGTTGTAACATACATAATTTGTATATAAACAGGGTATATTTGGAGTCCGAGAAGGAAAAAAAGAGAATGATGCAGAAAACAGTATTTGAACAAATAATTGCTGAAATATCTCAAGATATAGATTTAAGAAACTGACTGAACTTAAAGCAATACAAATAAACAGAAAACCCTGCCTGGGCATATTATATCAAATTGATAAAAAGTGAAATAAAGAGATTTCTTAAAAGTAGTTTTAAAAAAGTATACGTTATATACTTGGGACAACAACTCAAATGATAGCTGATTCCTCATCTGAAGTGATGAAAACCCCAAAACAATGCTCAGTTTCTTGGAAGTTTTTGTTATAGAAAACGGATGAACAAATATACAAATTAATAAGCCATTAACTCAGAATAGAGATCAAACAGGAATATCCTTCAAAATAAATCACAGCTGTAGGACTCTGTCAGCAGCAGACGTGGAACTATGAAAAATGCTGAAGTCAATAGACTAGAGATAAAACAATAATAGATAACAATTAGGACTGATATGGAGGAAAAAGGAGCACTTGAATGGTGAATACATCAGTTGTGTGAAACTCGGTTGTGTCCTTTCTTAATTTCTTTAATTTGCTGTATGACTATAGGGCTTCCCTCATAGCTCAGTGGATAAAAAATCTGCCTGCAATGCAGGAGACCTGGGTTTGATCCTTGGGTCATGAAGACCCCCTGCAGAAGGAAACGGCAACCCACTTCAGTGTTCTCGCCTGGCGAATCCCATAGACAGAGGAGCCTGGCGGGCTACAGTCCACGGGGTCCCAAGAGTCGGACATGACTTAATAACTAAACCACCGTGACACAGGGAGCTCAGCCCAGCGCTTTGTGACAACCTAGAGGGGTGGGGGCAGATGATTTTTAACAGGTTTTATTTTAATTTCTATTATGAGATGGCTGGATGGCATCATGGACTCGATGGACGTCTGTCTCTTATACACATCTAGATGTGTATAAGAGACAGGTGATACAATGTATGGTAGAATAAATGGAAGCCTTTTAAAATTAATTTAGTTCTAACAATACTTGATAGGTTGTTTTAAGGACTCAGGTGATAATCTCTTAATCTCTACAGAACTACCAAAAGGGGGAGGTGGTGGGGGGAGAAAGCTTTGAAAGGAGGAAAAGAAAAACAAACAAATAAAAACAGTGAAAAGAAAAAAAAAAGTTGGAAAACTTACATTTAACTAAACATAAGCTACATATTATAATAAATATAAGTAGTTACATATTATAATTAAAAGGCAGAGACTGTCAAATAGAATATGAAAACAAGACTCAAGAGGTATATTTTAAATGTAATGACTGAATGACTTAACACACATGCATGTTTAAAATGAAAATATTAAAATTTTAAAAATATCACATGTAGGATGTAGAGAGCTAGTATGCTGCTGTTGCTGTGGCTGCTGCGTCGCTTCAGTCGGGTCTGACTCTGTGCAACCCCAGAGACGGCAGCCCACCAGACTCCTCCGTCCCCGGGATTCTCCAGGCAAGAACACTGGAGTGGACTGCCGTTTCCTTCTCCAATGAATGAAAGTGAAAAGTGAAGGTGAAGTTGCTCAGTCGTGTCTGGCTCTTAGCGACCCCATGGACTGCAGCCCACCAGGCTCCTCCGTCCATGGGAGTTTCCAGGCAAGAGTACTGGAGTGGGGTGCCATTGCCTTCTCCGAGAGAACTAGTATAGCTGCATTTATATCACTCAAAGTAGACATCAAGAGACTATGAGCTACTAGAGACAAGGAGGAATATTTCTTAATAAAAAGTAGTATTAGGAATATTTCATAATAAATGACCTCTTAGTAAAAAGTCATTTCTTTTCAAAAGCATAATAATCATAAATGCATTTGCTGCTGCTGCTAAGTCACTTCAGTCGTGTCCGACTCTGTGTGACCCCATAGACGGCAGCCCACCAGGCTCCCCCATCCCTGGGATTCTCCAGGCA
>SJYX01022492.1:78069-102709 GCA_006410675.1 Oreotragus oreotragus
TTTTTTGTCCTTGCTTTACTTGATCATCAGGAGCATTTAATTCAGCCAACAACTCAGGGCACTCTACACTCCTGGATGTTCTTTTGTGCTTGATTGTGCTACTTTCCCATTTCTTTCTCATCTTCCAGTCCTGTGAATATTAAGGTCTCTGTCTGTTGATGCATTTTTTTCCTTCTCCAAATTGTGATTTAAATTCCATCTATACACTGATGCCTCACAAATTAAATTGCTAGTCTGGATATTTCTTTTGTACTCCAAATCTGTATACTTACACATTTAACTGCCTTGACATCTCTATATATATACCTAGTAACTCTAATGTAAAGAACCCAGAATTTACCTTCTAATCAACCCCCAAAATACTCCTTCCAGAGTTTTGCCCAAGTTGTTATTGTGAGTCAGACTCTGATATAAGTGTTTTGAAACTATGAATCTGCTTAAGCCTCAATTCTTTGAGATAATTATGAATATGTCCCAATTTCACATACGAAGTAATTGAGGAGGTAAGAGATAAATAACCAATCCAAGGCCATAACAATGATTGAGCAAGAAATTACAAATCCTGACAGTCTGCCTCCTGAGACTGTGAGCTTAACCACAGCCCCATGCCACCACTCATGCTTTCTGGCCTTGAAACTAGGAATCCTCTTTTACTCATCCTAACCCTTTAGGTGACTGTGAGGTGAGGTGTTAGTCGCTCAATCGTGTCCAATTCTTTATGAGCTCATGGATTGTAGCCCAGCAGGCTCCTCTCTCCATGGAATTCTCCAAGCAAAACTACTGGAGTAGGTCCCATTCCCTTCTCCAGGAGATCATCCTGACAGAGGGATTGAATCCAGGTCTCCTACATTGCAGGCAGATTCTTCACCTTCTGAGCCACCAGGGAAGTCCCTAACCCTTTAGGTGAAGTCACTTAGCAGATCCTGCTAGCTCCACTTTGAAATTTGTACGTATACTCAGAATCTGATCACTTTCTCACACTTTCCCTGTTACTGGGGGCAAGTTGAGGTAATTACAGTGGTCTAAGTTAGCCATGCATAATCTCCATATACCTAACCCACTCACTGTTACTTCCTCTGACCTCAACACCCACCTTCTCCCCTTGTTCATTCTATTGCAGATGTTGTTGTACTTAGTTGCTAAGTCATGTCCAATTCTCTGTGGCTCCTTGAACTCTAGCCCACCAGGTCCTCTGCCCATGGAATTTTCAAGGCAAGAATACTGGAGAAGGTTGCCATTTCTTACCCGAGGGGATCTTCCTGACCCAAGGATTGAACCCGTGTCTTTTACATCTCCTGCATTGGCAGGTGGATTCTTTACTACTAGCACCACCTGGGAAGCTGCATTCCAGATACACTGGTCTTATTTTCTCTAAACACTCCAGACATGGTTATATATTAGGAAGTATGGTTTTTTGCTTTTTTTTTTTTTATCATTTTCAGATAAACTGATGGCTCATTTCTCAGAATACTTTTAGTTTTTTCTCAAATTTCACCTTCTTTTTAAAGGCTTTCTCTGGCCATTTTTCTTCGAAATCTGCCCTCCTCCAATTCTCATCTTTTTTTCTTTTTTTCTGCTTTATTTTTCTCCATATCATAACAAATGATATCCTTTACTTATGAATCTTGTTTATAAAGCTGTTTCTCTGAACTAGAGTGTAAGCTACATGAGCGCATTCCGATGTTGGCTTACTACTATATTTTCAACTCTCTTATAAGGCTACATAGCACACAGTAGGAGGTAAATCAATATTTCCTGAAGGTATGACACTTGCACTTTTTCATTGGTATGTATTGTTTCTTTTAGCATGTTTTAAATTATTTTATGTAGTAGGGTAATAGGATTTTTTCAAGAAAAGACTTTTCAAGAAAATCTAACAGGAACCTTCAGTCTGCATCACACAACTTTCACTATAATTTCATCCTGTGTTTCAATATATTATAAATTATTCTCATGATAGTCATCATAGCTGACATTTTTGGGACTCCAGGTGCTACTACTATTACAACAATTAACACTCCTTAACATCTTTTTTCAAAAATTTTGGTTCACTACATCTCTTAAATTCTTCTATGTAAAAATGATCCTTCTTTATTTTCTCACGAGTTGTCTATTAATTTTCTTGCAACCTACTTCTACCTCAAACCACTTAAATTTGTTTTTTATTCCTAGGATTCCACCAAAGCTGTTCTTTTCTATAACTATATCAATGATTTCCAGGTGACCATATGAAATATACTGTTTTATTTCATAATTTTATTGTACTTGATAATTCAGCAATATCCTTCATAATCGATCCCTCTCTTCTTTCTGAAATATTTTCAACTCTTAGCTTCTGGGAAGCCAACAATGTGTTTTTGGTTTTCCTCCTTCCTTATTGGTTCTCCATTCTGGGACTCTCTTTCTGGCTTATTTTACTGTCTTTCAAATAGAGCAACTCAGGATTGGATAATTGGTATACTTTTCTTCATTATAATTATAAGTAAAATTCAAATATTGTCTGTTGCTATCAATTCTGGAATCTGTGTTTCAGATTGTATTACCAAAATAAATATATTTAATTTCTTACTCAATTCTTGCCCTAACATTTCACAAATATTCCAAACACAGCATATCTAAAATTGAATTGATTTTTTTTTCCTCCCTCAAATTTTCCATTTCAGTGTTTCTTGTTTCATCAGAGCGATATAGTCCCAAATACTTAAGCCAGAATAATGGAAGGCAGTCCCATCAATTCCCTATTTCTTACTAAGCAACCACCAGTTTCTATATGTTCTACTATCCAAGTACTTTCTAAATACTTTCTTTTCTCATTTTTCATGGCTGATCTCTGGTCCAAATTCCTATCATTTTTCTCTTTAACAATTGGAGGAGCATCCTAATTGATCACTCTGTCTCTCAATGAATTCTTTATTTAGCAGGCAGTGATCCTTTTAAAAATTAAAAATCTATCCATGTTGCTCCTACTTTAAATGCTCAGTGAAATCCACTGCTCATGGAAAAACTACAAAGCTTTCATTACAACCATTACCTGCCTCTCCAGCATTATTTCTCATCCCTCAGAACTGAAGAGTAAGAAATTCTGTTTCTTTTTTCAGTTTTAGCGATTAAGTTGCTTCTGAATGTAGGAAATTTGTGTTTGCTTTCCATTTTATCAAGAATCCTTGTACAACCACTGCAAGATAGCTCTCCTCTTGACTTATAGATTTATAAATAACGTTTTGATTCTGTATATTTTACATTTGATTCTGTATATATGGGCTCCATATATTTCTTTTTAGAATTTTTTTCTGGCATATTACAGAGAAGGCAATGGCATCCCACTCCGGTACTCTTGCCTGGGAAATCCCATGGACGGAAGAGCCTGGTAGGCTGCAGTCCATAGGGTCGCTAAGAGTCGGATACGACTGAGCGACTTCACTTTCACTTTTCAGTTTCATACATTGGAGAAGGAAATGGAAACCACTCCAGTGTTCTTGCCTGGAGAATCCCTGGGACAGGGGAGCCTGGTGGACTGCTGTCTATGGAGTCGCACAGAGTCAGACACGACTGAAGCGACTTAGCAGTAGCAGCTGGAATATTATTGTTCTGTTGCTTTCAAAGTATAGTTTTCTTTTTCTCATGATTTCAAAAACTGATTATTACTGGCACATAGAATATCCTATTAAACTTCATGCATCCAATATTCAACTTTGTTTCAGATTTTAAGGCACTTACTGATTTTTAAGAATTTCATAGGATATAATCATATTATTCATGGCAAACAGAAGTGGGAGAGTGGAAGTAGTGACAGAGTTTATTTTCTTGAACTCCAAAATCATTGCGGACAGCAATTGCAGCCATGAAATGAAAAGACACTTGCTCCTTGGAAGGCTATGACATACCTAGACAGCACATCGAAAAGCAGAGATGACATTTTGCTGACAAAAGTCTTTCCACTCAAAGCTATGATTTTTCCAGTAATCATGTACAGATGTGACAGTTGGACCATAAAGGAGGCTGCACACTGAATAATTGATGGTTTTGAATTGTGGTGCTGGAGAAAACTCTTGAGAATCCGTTGGACTGCAAGAAGACCAAACCAGTTAATCCTAAAAGAAATAAACCCTGAATATTCATTAGAAGGACTGATGCTGAAGCTGAAGATCCAAAACTTTGGCCACCTGATACAAAAGTTTACTCATTGGGAAAAACGCTGGTGCTTGAAAAGACTGATGGCAAAAGGAGATGGAAACAGCAGAGGATGAGATGGTTAGATAGCATTACCCATCCAATGAATATGAATTCGAGCTATTTAATCTGGGAGATACTGTTCATTGGGTTCTCAAGAGAAGAATACTGAAGTGGTTTGCCATTGCCTTCTCCAGTGGACCATGTTTTGTCAGAACTCTCCACCATGACCCATCCATTTTGGGTGGCCCTACATGACATGAAAGATGAACTCCTCAGGTTGGTATGTGTTCAATATGTTACTGGAGAAGAGTGGAGAAATAACTCCAGAAAGAATGAAGAGATGGAGCCAAAGCAAAAACAACACCCAGTTGTGGATGTGACTGGTGATGGAAGTAAGCCCAACACTGTAAGAACAATATTGCATAGGAACCTGGAATGTTAGGTCCAAGAATCAAGGTAAATTGGAAGTGGTCTAACAGGAGATTNAAGAATGAAGAGATGGAGCCAAAGCAAAAACAACACCCAGTTGTGGATGTGACTGGTGATGGAAGTAAGCCCAACACTGTAAGAACAATATTGCATAGGAACCTGGAATGTTAGGTCCAAGAATCAAGGTAAATTGGAAGTGGTCTAACAGGAGATTGGGCTTTCCTAGTAGCTCAGATGGTAAAACATACGCCTGCAATGCAGGAGACCCGGGTTCAATCCCTGGGTCAGGAAGATCTGGAAAAGGAAATGGCAACACACTCCCATATTCTCCCCTGGAAAATCCCATGGACAGAGGACCCTGGTGGGCTACAGTCTGGGATCACAAAGAGTCAGACACGACTGAGTGACTAACACACAAACAGGAGATGGCAAGAGAGAATGTTGACATTTTAGGAGTCAGTGAACTAAAATGGAATGGAATGGGTGAATTTAACTCAGATGACCATTATAGACCATTGTATTGTAGATGACCATTATATCTACTAATGAGGGCAAGAATCCCTTAGAAGAAATGGAATAGCCCTCATAGTCAACAGAAGAGTCCAAAATGCAGTACTTGGATGCAATCTCAAGAATGACAGAATGATCTCTGTTCATTTCCAAGGCAAACTATTCAATATCACAGTAATACACGTCTATGCTCCAACCAGTAATGCTGAAGAAGCTGAAGTTGAATGGTTCTATGAAGACCTACAAGACCTTCTAGAATTAACACCCTAAAAAAATCTCCTTTTCATTATAGGGGACTGGAATGCAGAAGTACAAGGTCAAGAGATATCTGGAATAACAGGCAAATTTGGCCTTGGAGTACAACATTAAGCAGAAAAAGGCTAACAGCTTTGCCAAGAGAACGCACTGGTCATAGCAAACACCATCTTCCAGAAACACAGGAGAAGACTCTACACATGGACATCATCAGATTGTCAATACTGAAATCAGATTGATTATATTCTTTGCAGCCAAAGATGAAGAAGCTCTATACAGTCAGAAAAAATAAGACCAGGAGCTGACTATAGCTCAGATCATGAACTTCCTATTGCCAAATTCAGACTTAAATTGAAGAAAGTAGGGAAAACCACTAGACCATTCAGGTATGACCTAAATCAAACCTCTTATGATTACAGTGGAAGTGACAAATAGATTCAAGGGATTAGATCTGATAGACAGAGTGCCTGAAGAAATATGGAAAGAGGTTAATGATATTGTACAGGAGGCAGTGACCAAGACCATCCCCANCTAGACCATTCAGGTATGACCTAAATCAAACCTCTTATGATTACAGTGGAAGTGACAAATAGATTCAAGGGATTAGATCTGATAGACAGAGTGCCTGAAGAAATATGGAAAGAGGTTAATGATATTGTACAGGAGGCAGTGACCAAGACCATCCCCAAGAAAAAGAAATGCAAAAAGGCAAAATGGTTGTCTGAAGAGGCCTTACAAATGGCTGAGAAAAGAAGAGAAGCAAAATGCAAAGGAAAAAAGGAAAGGTATATCCATGTGAATGCAGAGTTCCAAAGAATAGCAAGGAGAGATGAGAGCCTGCCTCAGTGATCAATGCAAAGAAATAGAGGAAAACAATAGAATGGGGAAGACTAGAGATATCTTCAAGAAAATTAGAGATACCAGGGGAAAATTTCATGCAAAGATAGGCACAATAAAACAGAAATGGTGTGGACCAACAAAAGCAGAAGATAGTAAGAAGAGGTGGCAAGAATACACAGAAGAATTGTACAACAAAGATCTTCACGACCAAGATAACCACGATGGTGTGATCACTCACCTAGAGCCAGACATCCTGGAATGTGAAGCTCAAGCGGGCCGTAGGAAGCATCACTATGAACAAAGCTAGTGGAGGTGATGGAATTCCAGTTGAGCTATTTCAAATCCTAAAAGATGATGATATGAAAGTACTGCAGTCAATATGCCAGCAAATTGGAAAACTCAGCAGTGGCCACAGGACTGGAAAAAGATCAGTTTTCATTCCAATCCCAAAGACAAGCAATGCCAAAGAATGTTCCAATTATTGCAATTGCACTCATCCTGCATGCTCTCAAAGTAATGCTCAAAACTCTCCAAGCCAGGCCTCAACAGTACATAAACCGTGAACTTCTAGAAGTTCAACTTGGATTTAGAAAAAGCAAAGGAACCAGAGATGAAATTGCCAACATCCACTGGATCATTGAAAAAGAGAGAGAACTCCAGAAAAACGTCTACTTCTGCTTTATTGATTACACCAAAGCCTCTGACTATGTGAATCATGATAAACTGGAAAATTCTTCAAGAGATGGAAATATCAGACCACCTGACCCACCTATTGAGAAATCTGCATGAAGGTCAACAAGTAACAGTTAGAACTGGACATTGAACAACAGCTTGGTTACAAATCAGGCAAGGAGTGCATCAAGACTGTATATTGTCACCCTGCTTATTTAACTTACATGCAGAGTACATCATGTGAAACGTTGGGCTGGATGAAGCACAAGCTGGAGTCAAGATTGCCAGGAGATATATCAATAACCTCAGATACACAGATGACACCACTCTTAACGGCAGCAAGTGAAGAACTAAAAAGCCTCTTGATGAAGGTGAAAGAGGAGAGTGAAAAAGTTGGCTTAAAACTCAACATTCAGAAAACAAAGATCATGGCATCCGGTCCTGTCATTTCATGGCAAATAGATTGGAAAACAATGGACGTGGTGGGAGACTTTATTTTCTTGGGCTCCAAAATCACTGCAGATGGTGAGTGCAGCCATGAAATTAAAANGAAAGAGGAGAGTGAAAAAGTTGGCTTAAAACTCAACATTCAGAAAACAAAGATCATGGCATCCGGTCCTGTCATTTCATGGCAAATAGATTGGAAAACAATGGACGTGGTGGGAGACTTTATTTTCTTGGGCTCCAAAATCACTGCAGATGGTGAGTGCAGCCATGAAATTAAAAGTCGTTTGCTCCTTGGAAGAAAAGTTATGACCAACCTAGATAGCATATTTAAAAGCAGAGACATTACTTTGCTGACAAAGGTCTGTCTAGTCAAAGTTATGGTTTTTCCAGTAATCATGTATGGATGTGAGAACTGGACTATAAAGAAAGCTGATAGCTGGACTGTGAAGAAGGCTGAGCGCCAAAGAATTGATGCTTTTGAATTGATGTGTTGGAGAAGACTTGAGAGTCCCTTGGACTGCAAGGAAATCCAACCAGTCCCTCCTAAAAGAAATCATTCCTGAATATTCAAACTGGACTATAAAGAAAGCTGATAGCTGGACTGTGAAGAAGGCTGAGCGCCAAAGAATTGATGCTTTTGAATTGATGTGTTGGAGAAGACTTGAGAGTCCCTTGGACTGCAAGGAAATCCAACCAGTCCCTCCTAAAAGAAATCATTCCTGAATATTCATTGGATTGACTGGTGCTGAAGCTGAAACTCTAATACTTTGTCTACCTGATGTGAAGAACTGACTCATTGGAAAAGACCCTGATGCTGGGAAAGACTGGAGGCAGGAGGAGGGGACAACAGAGGATAAGATGGTTGGATGGCATCACTGACTTTATGGACCTGAGTTTGAACAAGCTCCAAGAGCTGGTGATGGACAGGGAATCTTGGTATGCTGCAGTGCATGCAGTCTCAAAGTTTGGACATGGCTGAACGACTCAACTGAACTGAACTGAGTCTGGGTGATACTGGAGGACCTAGGAGGTTGGTGTGCTACAGTCCATGGGGTTGCTCAGAATCATGTATCGCTTAGCAACCGAACAACAACAAATCATGTTATATTTGGGGGCTCAACTTTAGAAATTCATTTGTGAGACATTTTGAATGCTTTGGCTTTGGCTTGCCTTTCAGTGCAATATTCAGATCAAAATCACTTTTACAAAGCAAAATTAGCAAAAGAGCCTCAAGCAATTAACATTAAATTAACAAATTCTTAATCACAATTTAAAACATTAGAATGTAGAATAGGAATATACACAGACGAAACAATTAAGTTTCAGTAATCCGAATTTTACAAGTAACATTATTATATTACTTTACATTTTATCCACTGCTATATACCGGTATACTCACAGACATTAGGAATTTGAAAGAGGTGAATAGCCAGCTGAGTAAATCTCAATTTTTCCCAAATTCCTTTCTTTTTCTAGTCTCCACTTTTTTTGTATCTTTTGTTTCAGATTCTAGCATTGACTTTACACTCAGAACAATATTAAGTAACAATAATGATCGATAGTATCATTGACTTGCTCTTTATTTTAATTTGACCAGCTAAAGTTAGTCAAAATAAAAATAATCTTGACAATTTAGAAAGAAACGTTTAACATGTATATGATATATAGGAATTTTCTTTTGTGTTTTAGAATCAGAAAGGGTAATAAACGTATCAAAGGCTTTTCTAGCAGCTTGAAGTGATATAGCTTTTCTATACTTTAATTACTTGAAATACTATATGCTACTTACTTGTTTCCCAGTATCACACTAATTTTGAATTTCAGAGAGAATATTGCTTATCGTTGGTTTGTTGAGTACATGCTTTAGGTTTTGTGTCCCTTTTCACAAATGAAAAGGATCTTTAGATTTCCTTTTTGATATTTTTTTTTTTTTAGATTCTGAAACATGGCTTTTAGTAACTTTATAACATGGATCATTATTTATTTCCATATTTATTTCTTTTTTGAGATATAGCCATTTAGTAAATTAGGGCTGACGATTTATTGTGTTGTTGACATAGTCTAATATATAGGCACTGATGAATAGGTTGTGACTCAACAGAAATAAGTATTTCTTAGAAAATTTTTATGAAGGTTCATAAAAACCTGTCTAGATGAAGAGACTGTTTAAAAGTTTAGTATATTTTTTAAATATCTTCCATAGTTTCAGAGACTACTTTATAAAGCTATCTACAATTTTTAATTCAATTTTACAGATTTCAAGATTTTCTAGGTATTTTCATTTATTTTCCAGGTAATGAAAATTTGTTCTATTTAATATGTTTAATAAATTAAACACTTTCAAGTTTATTCTTATATTCTTTTCATGTTTCCTAATAATTTATTTTTAAAATTTTTATTGAAATATAGTTTATTTACAATGTTGTGTTAGTTCCAACGTAAAGGAAAATGATTCAGTTTTATATATGTGTGTGTGTGTGTGTAAGACATGGCACTCACTCCAGTATTCTTGCCTGGGAAATCCCATGGACAGAGTAAACTGGTGAACTACAGTCCATGGAGTCGCTAAAGAGTCAAACATGTCTTGGCAACTAAACAATATATATATATTTTCTTCCATTATAGGTTACTAAAAGATGTTGAGACCAGTTCCCTGTGCTATACAGTAGCTCCTTGTTAATTGTCTATTTTGTTGTATAGTAGTATGTATATTTTAATACCCAACTCCTATTTTATCCCAACCCTTCCTCTTTTGTAACCATTTTTTTGTAACCATAGATTATTTTCTATGTCTGCGAGTCTATATTTGTTTTGTAAATAGTTCATTTGTATCGTTTTCTTAGATTAGGTGTAAGCAATATCATATAGTATTTGTCTTTCTCTGTGTTACTTCACTTGTTATGATAATCTCTAGGTCCTTTCATATTGCTGCAAATGGTGTTATTTCATTCTTTTTATGGGAGAGTAATATTCCACTGTGTATATATACCACATCTTTATCCATTCATCTATTGACAAACTCTTGTTTGCTTTCATGTCTTGGCTATTGTAAACAGTGCTGCTGTGAACATTGGGGTGCATTTATCTTTTCAAATAACATTTATCTCTGGATTTATGCCCAGGAGTAGGATTGCTGGATCAAATGCTAACTCTATTATTAGTTTTTTTTTTTAAGGAGCCTTTATAGTGTTCTCCTCGATTCCCCAGTGGTGCTAGTGGTAAAGAACCCACCTGCCAATGCGGAGACACAGAGAAACAGGTTCAATCCTTGAGTCGGGAAGATCCCCTGGAAGAAGGCATGGCAACTCACTCCAGTATTCTTGCCTGGAGAATCCCATGGACAGAGGAACCTGGTGGGCTACAGTCCATGGGGTCGCAAAGAATCAGACATAATTGAAGTGACTTAGCACACACACAAACTGTTCTTCACAGTAGCGACATCTATGTAGTTTCTCCCCAACAGTATAGAAGGGTTCCCTTCTCTCTACATCCTCTCTAGTGTTTATTATTTGTAGACTTTTCTAATATTCTAAATACATATATTCTTTCTAAATTAATTNTGCCTGGAGAATCCCATGGACAGAGGAACCTGGTGGGCTACAGTCCATGGGGTCGCAAAGAATCAGACATAATTGAAGTGACTTAGCACACACACAAACTGTTCTTCACAGTAGCGACATCTATGTAGTTTCTCCCCAACAGTATAGAAGGGTTCCCTTCTCTCTACATCCTCTCTAGTGTTTATTATTTGTAGACTTTTCTAATATTCTAAATACATATATTCTTTCTAAATTAATTGATCTAATTGACTCAAAATTCTATATAATTTTAAATTTGCTGAAGTTTTCTGTATTTAATCTTTACGGTAATTTTCTTTTCTTTTTTTTTTTTTATAGATATCTGTATGCCATTGTTTATTGCAGCATGATTTACAGAAGCCAAGACATGGAAATCAACCTAAGTGTCCTATATTTTTTGCAAAAGTTTGTCTGTAAGTCCTTTGTCCGATGGAAAAACTGAATTGTTCAGACAGTCTTGTTAAGAATACTTTTCCAGACATATCTCTTCCATACATTACACCAGCCCCAAGCATCCTGCATCCTGCATTGAACATAGACTGGCAATTCATTTCTTACATGATAGTATACATATTTGAATGCTATTCTCCCAAATCATCCCACCCTCAATCTTTACGGTAATTTTCAAGCAAGCTCTTGGAAAGCACGTATCATGTCCATTGCTTTCTGCCTTGTAATCACTACTTACTTTTCATCTGTACAAAATTTTTATTTTATTTAACTTTGATTTGTTATTAGAGAGAGACAGAGACTGTAATGAAGATATGAAGATTGATTGATTCTCTGAGTCATTTTTACTAGATTGACATCTGATAACTAAAACATGACCAAATCAAATAATTATTTTTAAAGTATTAATAGAAAATTTAAAAGATTTAAACTCATTCTATTAACCACATCATAATATGGCTATATTATTATTTTGCCACTAAACAAAGATTAACAAAAATCCTATGGACATAATGTAGAACATTCTGGTTAGAAAGATACAAATTTCTCAATATATAAGTTTCAAGTAAGTCTAATTATATTGTAAGTCTAATTAATATACTGTGCTTGCATACTAAATTGCTTAAGTTGTGTCCAATCCTGTGACCCCATAGGTTGTGGCCCACTAGTCTCCTCTGTATGTGGGATTCTCCAGGCAAGAATACTATAGTGAGTTGCATTTCCTCCTCTAATTAATATACTATCTAATATAATTTCCAGGTCTGAAATTTTCTACCTACACATAAAAACTATGAAAAATTAAATATAATGTACTTAACTTTGTGGTACCAGGCATATCTGTATTCTCTACAACTGTCACTGAAGACTTGAAAGTTGAGTTTGGTATCAATCACCAATGTTGTGATGGATATCCTGCATATTAGTTTTCTTAATTATGAAAATTGTGACACTGGAAGATGGTAATGAATACAGCAAGCATCTAATTGCTTCTCCACCAACTGCAGGAATGTTTTATTTAAAGCAATTAAGAAATTGTGCTTTGACAGGTTTCAAATTTCATCCATCTGCTTACATATGATTTTCTGGGTGGATATATGAATATTAATAGCAACTTTGTAAACAGGTGCTACAATTCTTCCCTTTGTGAAACAATTTTGTCACATGTGCATAGCCCTGGTCAGTAATGACCTAATTTTGTCGCTGTTTGCTACCTTAGTAGCTCAAATGGCAATGACATCATTTATCCTATGGGTGGCATCTGCTCCCCATGTCATTGATATGCACAATGATGTGTATGTATGTGTGAATATAATAATATATATATATATATATACATTCTTAGCAACCATTTTTGTAACAAACAACAACTGGAGTTCAGGGTGGGGAAATCAGAATCTGAGAAATGGTAATTATCTTTCTATTTGTGACACAGATATGAGTATAATAAAAACACATTCATTTCTATAATCAAGTTACACATTGGCTTAATTTGTTCAATAAATTATTATAAACAATCTTAGTGAAATATTGAATGCACTTCTTTACGGATGAGATTTCAGAAATTTTTCCTATTATTCAAATGTATAAATTTGACATTCCTGATCCACATTCTTTTTTTCCTATTTTTATGTTTCAGTTCAGCACAAAATATATTTAAATGTTCATCTCAACCTTAATATCATTGTGAACTTGGTCTACTTTATTAAATATATCGCTCAGAACTGTGTTCTAATTATTTGCATGTGGTTTCCTAGATCACTAGGTGTTATTTTGTTGGGCATAAGAGAACATCTAAGAAAATAGTTTTATAACCATCTGATAATACATGGAAAAAATTGTTCAACTATAAATGATACAGGACAGTTAATTAGATGGGGGCTGAAATGTGAATAAAAGTCATACTTCATTCACACTGCCAAAAGACTAGAGGAGTATTTGAAAGATTCTATTACCATATTAGAACTTGGCATTTTCAATGTTTAATCTATTAGTTTTCTACAACCAGTGCCCTGACATCATTTGACCTTTAAGGAACTGACAGACACCACTAAACTGTGAAAAGGTAAACGTAATGAATAATAAACTCAGACATCTTCAGAAGTGAGTGGCAATAGAGGAGATGTTTACTTAACATAGATGTCTTATTCTTCCATTATGTAGTATGATGCCAAGATATTGGGAATATTTAGGATCATGATTGCAAAGTTCATAAAATTCATGTCCCTGCCTTTAAGAAGCTTTCAGTCTACTCATTTAAAAACCCTAATGAGGTTATAATGGAGAAGGAAATGGCAACGCACTCCAGTATTCTTGCCTGGAGAATCCCAGGGACAGAGGAGCCTAGTGGGCTGCCGTCTATGGGGTTGCACAGAGTCGGACACGACTGAAGCGACTTAGCGACTTAGCAACAATGAGTTTATAGTAGGAAAACAAATCTCTAGTGAATAAATTCTTCCAAAAATTATAGACATAATAGGTTTTAGTTTTGTAGCATGTANGACAGAGGAGCCTAGTGGGCTGCCGTCTATGGGGTTGCACAGAGTCGGACACGACTGAAGCGACTTAGCGACTTAGCAACAATGAGTTTATAGTAGGAAAACAAATCTCTAGTGAATAAATTCTTCCAAAAATTATAGACATAATAGGTTTTAGTTTTGTAGCATGTATATAGGCAAATATAATAGAAAAAGTTGGACGTCAAGATATCTGTATAAATCATAAGACTTTATGATGTAGCATAGGTTTCAGTACTTTAAAAAGAAATAAAATACATCAGATGAAGGTAAAATCAGTTTTCAATGGAAAGTGAATGACATATTTGAAACATTTTTAAAATTACATATACCAATAATTTGAAAAACCTACGATTTCCACTATTGCTTTCTAAAAATTGGAATAAGTATGACAATATCCATTGGAATCTATATATTCTGAGGGATGAGAAAGGAGGAAGTACAGATGTAGGATGATTGACAACTTTGGATCAATGTGATGATTGTATCAATTTCAGATTCTCTGCTAACAATAGGCGTCTGATTGGACACCACTGACTTTATTGGGAAGTGGATGGAGTATAATATACCTTGCAGTGCATTAGTTGTTTGCGTTGATTGAATGAAAGACAAATTTCACATGGAACAGAGTCTGAATCCCATCAGTGTTGCAATTACATTGAACACTAGTGGAAAAATGCCCTGTTGCTTCTGCTGTCTGCTGTAAATTAGCAGAAATTTTTCAAGTCATTGGCTTCCAGAATTCCACATGATTTCTCTTCAATAAAGTGAAACATGTTTAGATATGTATACTTATTAGTAAGTTAAGTAAATGAGTCTATAAAGCACTGGCTCGCTTAATAGACCTCTCCACCTTTCTTTCCCACTGTAAGTATTCAACAGTGTTTATCAGCTGATGGGCCCACTGGCACTGGAATAGATGTAATTGCAATAAAATTCATTTTATAAATATTTTTCTCCTATCTTAAGTAATGACATAAATTAAAAATATATCAGTAAAAACAGTCATATTTCTATATGGGAATAAAGTGAAATTTTTGAAGTCCTTTACTGTTGCAGCCCATATCTTCTTTGTGACCAGTTTATAACATCTTTGCTCTAGTGTTCCAAGTAAGTGCTCTTTCTAAGAGTAAATAAGTAAACCATTTATTAGATTAATTTACCATAGCATGCAGATAAACACCTTGTAAACAAAGCAAGGCATGAGTTTTTAAAGTTTTTATTTTATCAGTTTTGTCCCATCAATGTTTACTTCCTAGATGCTTGAGGACTGTTGGGATTCTGAATTTAAAAAAAAAAACAAAAAAAACAGAAAACAGAAAACAAATCTGATTGAAGCAGCTTTCAAAGCAACTTTTTTTTTTTTTTAACCATTTATCAAACCTCTTTGCTCTGTTAGGCTTCACAAAATGACAAGGCTATTTTAGAGCCATAAACCTCAATGCCCTGTGCAGTTATGGCATGCAACCAAAGACGACCGGAGAGAAAATGAAGCCGTAATTGACTACAGCTGCTCAAGCCTAACATTTCCCAACAGCATCCCAAGATTCTTAGATTGGTTTTTCTTTCTTCCTACCAAACAGACCAATGGGAGCCTCTAATGATTTACCTAATGGGTAAACTGAGGGACCATAAGGTGGTCCATGTGGGGGGTCTCTATGTGGCCCAAGGCATGAGTGGTCCTATCCAGGAAAGCCAATGATTGGTATGTGTTTGACTGCTGTTTCACTGGTTACAGTCAGTGTTCAGGATGAAAATAAAATGATAGCAATTTTCTATGTTCAAGGATCATTTTTAGCTGGGTACAAGGCTTTGCCTTCAAATCTAAGGGAAGTGTTCTGTTTTTTGGAAGTTACTATTAAAATATAGACTGGAACCATTACATTTTATTGGCTTAGCCTTTCCCTGCACTGCCTATAAAAACAGACAGTGCTTTAAAACTTCTCACTAATGTCCACTTTCTTGAGGGTGGAGCTGACCTCAAGCAGTTTACTACTTGTCTGTTAGTTAAGGCTAATTAACTTTGACTTTGTTGTTAGGGCACCCTAATCTGGGGTTTCATCTTAAATAAATTGAAGAAATACTGGGTTCAACCCAATACCAGACAGTGACTGTATTGGACTTTATGTATTGAGACTTCTTTACTTCATGGATTTTAGTTACAAGGACATT
Organism: Oreotragus oreotragus; assembly: GCA_006410675.1. Taxonomy (NCBI): domain Eukaryota; kingdom Metazoa; phylum Chordata; class Mammalia; order Artiodactyla; family Bovidae; genus Oreotragus; species Oreotragus oreotragus. The sequence goes on from SJYX01022492.1 coordinate 94,109, forward strand.
TGGTAAATGTGCAATCAGTTCTTTCTTTGATATTTAAATGCACCTTACTACCAAACATTTTTTTATAAAGAGACTATGATTGTGCTATTTCTTTTAAAACAAGAAATGTGTTCCATTTGAAGCCATCATGAAACACAGGAAATAACATTGTATTATTTTATAAATAAATTACTAGTATTGTCCTTCAATTCAGTTCAGTTCAGTTCCTAGGCATAATAATTTGTTCACATTGATTTTAAATTGTAACATTAATAGCTCATTTCATTTTTAAACTATATAAAGGGAATCTGAGTTTCACCTTATTTTCGCTTAACATAATAATTAATATAAATATGTAGAAAGTATCTTAGTATAGTGTTGCTAAAATAACTGGAGTAAATTTATATTAACAATTTTTTAAATTTATTTTTTATTGAAGGATAATTGCTTTACAAAATATTAGCTAATTTTTATAGAGAAATTATTTGCATTTCAGATAAACAATTCAGAGATTATATAACTCTGAAATACAAAAACTTCAGAGCTTCAGAGTAAAACACTGTACTATAAATCCAGCTTTCTTTAGATTTGAATAGTGGCAATGAAAGTGGTGTTTATGTAATGTATTACTTTAACATATCAAGTAGGTCAAGTAACTCATTAGTACTTAAACTTAAGTAATGGTCAAGTTAATCTTTAATATTAAAAGTTGATACAAAGCCATGATTTTTTAAATCTTTATTTTTCATTATTTTTATTTAGATCCATTTGTATGAAAATATTTACCATAAGAAAAAATTATTTATAATCTCCCTTAGTATCACTGAAAAATAAAAGCATTCCAGAAATATATTTTTCATAAAAGAAACAGTTTCTTCAAACACAATACATAAACACATCATGATACTTGAACCCTCATTGACCCATGGCCAAATCAAAGTGTGTTTTTGTCAAAATGAGGTCAGTGTTCTGAAAATAAAATAAGTTACATTTTTGAACAAAATATTTTGAGTCCAAGCAACACAGATGATGGCAGATGTTGTGAGACAGAATTATCTGCATTTGGCTGTATCCTCTGAAGGGTCTATTATTGCTGGTAATTAATACTGTTACTGTTGAGAATGATTGAAATAAGCACTTGTATCACTTCATGGGAAATAGATGGGGAAACAGTGGAAACAGTGTCAGACTTTATTTTGGGGGCTCCAAAACTGGGAGGGATTGGGGGCAGGAGAAGGGGACGACCGAGGATGAGATGGCTGGATGGCATCATTGACTCGATGAACGTGAGTCTGTGTGAACTCTGAGAGATGGTGATGAACAGGGAGGCCTGGTGTGCTGCGATTCATGGGGTTGCAAAGAGTCAAACACGACTGAGTGACTGAACTGAACTGAACAGTCAGGGTTCTCCAGAGAAACAGAAACAATAAAAAATATATACACATCATTTAACAATATATATTATATATATGTGTGTGTGATTTAGTTTATAAACCTATATTTTGTATGATTTATTTTAAGGAGTTAGCTTACACAACTGTGGGTATTGGCAAGTTCAAAATATGGAGTTGAGGCTGCAGTCCTAAGACTAATTTCTTCTTATCTAGAGAGCCTCAATTTTTCCTCCTAAAGCCCTCAACTGATTGACTAAGGTGCACTAACCTTATAGAAGGTAATCTCCTTTACTTAAAGTCAACTCTAAATATGAACCGATGGCACATTTCTAAAGTGTCCTTATATTTAGGGCCTCCCAGGTGGCTCAGTGGTCAAGAATTCATCTGACAATTCAGGAGAGTCAGATTCTATCCTCGGTTCAGGAAGATTCCCTGGAGAAGGAAATGGCAACCCATTCCAGGATTCTTACCTGGGAAATCCTATGGACGAGGGAGCCTGATGAGTGCAGTCTATGGGGTCTCAAAAAGAGTCGGATGTAACTTACCGACTAAACAACAACCACCTTTTAATTAAGATCTAGGATTGTAGAAGTTGACCTCATTTACAAAATACCTTCACAGCAATACATTGAGTAGTGTTTGCTTAATAAAAGGATACTATGGCCTAGTCAAGTTTATACATAAAATTAGCTGTAAAAACACTTTTTGCTTTGCTAAGTCACCTGCTGTAGAGCTCCTAAGTGCACATACTTCTTTTCACTTATTTTTCTTCTTCACTTCCCTTTACATCTAAGAATTAGCACACTAAAGTATCCGTGTTAAGAATCTTTGCAAAATTTCTCCTTCCCTACTCTTTTTTGTTCTTTGAGTTCAGGGTATAATCTTAAAATAAAACTTTTACAGTAGCACTTAAACAAAAACAGAACATCAGCATGTGGACCAAAAGATTGCTTTCAACTTGAGTTCCACATAATTCTATTGATCATAAAGGTCTCAGTTGACATTACACCATATGCTTTAATTACTATCTGAACAGCGAAAGTGTAGTGGAATGTTGAGAACACTGCCTAGATAATTTGTACACTTATGGGTGTAAGAGCAAAGAATATTTACTAAACAATTGCTCAGACCTATTTTCTTGTGTCTTCAGACCCAGAATCTTAATTTCACTTAAAGTCTGTGGGCTCTAGACACTGTGTGCCTTGACTCTAATCACAGATCTACCACATTCTAGCCAAGTGAGATTAGGGCAAGCGTCTTAACCTCTCTGTGCCTTGGGTTCTTAAAAAATTTATTTTAAAATGTTAGTAATAATATTGGAGTATCGAGAGGATTAAATAAGACATTAGAAAATTATTTTTGCTGTCTCTGGCACATACACCTACACAATAAGTGCCAACTTATTGATTTATTTACAGTGAAAATAATTCCTTCCTATTATCACTGCAGGTTTACCTTGACATTGGATTAATTTCAGTGTGACACAGTGGAATAAATACAGATTTGTAAACCAAATATCTTTACTCTCAGTACTGACTTTGCCGTTTACTAGCTGTATGGTCTTGGACAGTTTACTTAACCTGTCTGGGCTTCAGGTTCACCATGTGTAAACTGACAAAAATAAATCATTTAATGTGGTTGGAGGATTAAATAAAATAATGTAAAACTGCCAGTGTTTGCTGACACACAGTTGCTGTGTAAAAACAGGGCATATGATCATCATTATTTCCGTTAAGAATTAAATGACTGAATAAACAAAAAAGACAATTTGAATCTCCTATTACATGTTTATTATATTCGCATTTATTACATTTATGTATGTTCACATTGTATGTATATTACATTAAGAATGGTACTTACTTGAATCTTTGTCCCAGTATTCAAATATAACTCAACTGTCTTGGAAAAGATTCTGTCACTTGCTCTTAAACAGTTGAGGCACTTGTAGTAAAGTCATTCAGCTTCTAAGATGGATGGATAAGGAATGTTGTAGGCAGAGATATGAAAGCCCTTGGCACATCATTTTTCTCCAACCATAAATGCCTTACCTGCTCATGACTTGCAGGAATGCCTGCAGGAAAACTTCTTTCTGAAACATGAGCTTTTACAACCAGGTGATTATTTTTAGACAAATTCCTGGAAGTTGTAAAATTTATTCCTGAATCTCAATTTTTTTTCTCATTTCATTGGAGAGTATGGAACATAACTGCTAAAGAAAACATTTTTTGGAAAAAATGATCAAGTATTTGGTGCATTATTTAAAGCTGTTTGGTGGTAGTTTCTGCAAGAAATATTTTATAAAAATGATGAAAGCATCCTATTTGAGTTTCTTTGTCTTTCTTTCTTTTCTTTTCCTCTTTCTATTTCACTCTCATTATAGGAATAAGAGTTTAGACTCTTTATCAGCTTGGATCAAGGTGTAAAATTATAACCCAGAGGTTATATTGTCATCAATTAAAAGTTAAAACCCAAATAGCTTTTCTTCACTGAGTTTATGTGTCTTCCAGAATTAGGCAGTGCTCTTCAACAAAGAACTTGATTAACTTTTTAAAATAGCTGACAAGTTTCTATTCTAATTGTACATTGTTCCCTGAGAATTTAAAATATTGTGCTTGAGTGCAGGGTTATATTCTCGCAAAACCATTTTTTGTCGTATAAATGACTTTTTAAATGATTGAAATATAAGAAAATAAAAGCCTTTAATATCTGAGTTATATGCTTCTATTTTTCATGGATAAGAAACATAGAGTACAAACATACCTTGAAGATTATTGTGGGTTCCATTCCAGACCACAGCAGTAAAGTGAAATATCAAAATAAAGTGAATCATATTAATTTTTGAGCCCCAATACATGTAAAAATTATGTTTGCATAATACTGTGATCATATGCTACTCTTCCTTTCACTTGAACATGTAGAGACCATTGTAAGTCTATTGACTGGCCTACTTTCAACACTGTAATTTCTTAGGGAATAAGGAGGTCTGAGGAGAAAGAGAGAGATGGGGGATCAGCACCCTGTCAGTGCAGCAGTCAGAACACACACAATATCCATTAAGTTTTCTGTTTTATAAGAGTGTGATTTATGGCACTCCAAAATGATTATATAATAGTAACATCAAAATCACTAATCACCAATCACCAAAACAAATACAATAACCATAGAAAACTTTGAAATGCTGCAAGAATTAGTAAAATTTGACATAGACACAAAGTGAGAAAATGCTATTCGTAAAATAGCACTGACAGACTTGATAGATGTCATTCCATTCAGTTCAGTCACTCATTCGTGTCCATGTCTTTGCAACCCCACGGAGTGCACCATGCCAGGCTTCTCTGTCCATCACCAACTCCTGCAGTTTTCTCAGACTCATGTACCTCGAGTCAGTGATGCCATCCAACCATCTCATCCTCTGTCATCCCCGTCTCCTCCTGTCTTCAATCTTTCCCAGCATCAAGGTCTTTTCCAACGAGTCGGTTCTTCACATCAGGTGGTCAAATTGTTGGAGCTTCTGCTTCAGCATCTGTCCTTCCAATGAACATTCAGGACTGACTTCCTTTAGGATTGACTGGTTGGATCTCTTTGCAGTCCAAGGGACTGTCAAGAGTTTTCTCCAACACCACAGTTCAGAAGCATCGATTCTTTGGTGCTCAGCTTTCTTTATGGTCCAACTCTCACAACCATACATGACTACTGGAAAAACCATAGCTTTGACTAGATGGGCATTTGTTGGCAAAGTAATGTCTGCTTTTTAATATGCTGTCTAGGTTGGTTATAACTTTTTTTACAAGGAGCAAGCGTCTTTTAATTTCATGGCTGNGCTTTCTTTATGGTCCAACTCTCACAACCATACATGACTACTGGAAAAACCATAGCTTTGACTAGATGGGCATTTGTTGGCAAAGTAATGTCTGCTTTTTAATATGCTGTCTAGGTTGGTTATAACTTTTTTTACAAGGAGCAAGCGTCTTTTAATTTCATGGCTGCAGTCACCCATCTGCAGTGACTTTTGAGTCCAAGAAAATAAATTCTGTCACTATGTCCACTGCCTCCCCATCTATTTAACATGAAGTGATGGGACCAGATGCCACGATCTTAGTTTTCTAAATGTTTTAAGCCAACTTTTTCACTTTCCTCTTTCACTTTCATCGAGGCTCTTTAGTTTTTCTTTGCTTTCTGCCATAACAGTTGTGTCATCTGCATATCTGAGGTTATTGATATTTCTCCCAGCAATTTTGATTTCAACTGTGCTTCATCCAGCCCAGCATTTCACACAATGTACTCTGCATATAAGTTAAAGAGCAGGGTGACAATATACAGCCTTGATGTACTCCTTGCCCAATTTGGAGCCAGTCTGTTGTTCCATGTCTGGTTCTCACTGTTGCTTCTTGACCTGCATATAGATTTTTCAGGAGGCAGGTCAGGTGGTCTGGTATTCCCATCTCTTGAAGAATTTTCCTGTTTGCTGTGATCCACACAGTCAAAGGCTTTGGCATAGACAATACAGCAGAAGTAGATATTTTTCTGAGATTCTTTGCCTTTTCTATGATCAAGTGGATATTGGCAATTTGATCTCTGGTTCCTCTGCCTTTTCTAAATCCAGCTTGTACATCTGGAAGTTCTCAGTTCATGTACTGTTGAAGTCTAACTTGGAGAATTTTGAGCATTACTTTGCTAGTGTGTAGGATGAGTGCAATTGTTTGGTAGTTTGAACATCCTCTTGCATTGCCTTTTTTGAGATNTCTGGTTCCTCTGCCTTTTCTAAATCCAGCTTGTACATCTGGAAGTTCTCAGTTCATGTACTGTTGAAGTCTAACTTGGAGAATTTTGAGCATTACTTTGCTAGTGTGTAGGATGAGTGCAATTGTTTGGTAGTTTGAACATCCTCTTGCATTGCCTTTTTTGAGATTGGAATGAAAACTGAGCTTTTCCAGTCCTGTGGCCACTGGCTGAGTTTTCCAAATTTGCTGGCATATTGAGTGCAGCACTTTAATAGCATCATCTTTTATAACCTCATCCTTTTTTTGAGGATTTAAAATATCTCAGCTGAAATTCCATCACTGCAAATTTTCCATTTGTAAAAACTGCACTATCTGTAAAGTGTAATAAAGCAGTGAAATGAGATCTATCTGTATCACATTTTAAGCAGGAAAAATGTCCTAGGAATTGAGCTTGCATGTCTGCTGGAATAATACAAAGATATAGTAAATTATGTTCATAAATGTATCTCAGAATTAGCACTCTACTAATGATAAACAGTGAGTGAAATGATACACTTTGTATAATATTAATTATTTCTATACATGATAAGAAATGACAAACTTGCAACTTAAAATCCTCAGTTATGTTTGGGTCAACTAAGACACAAAGGAACAATGATTAATAAAGACTGATTTTACTATGCTGTTATATATTAATGATATATACCAAGATAGTTCATATATAAGGGAACATTTTTATAAGCAAATTCTCAGGAAATCAGTCTTCTAGAAAGTAGATTTTTTCCCATAAAAGCTGTATCATCTTTGCATTTTTTTCTCAGAAGATGAAGTTTTGTCTAAAAAGCCAAAAACCTTTATTTTATAATTGTAAGTAATAATGATTAGCCTTTAATTATATATTCTCCTGTTCTTAAGTTACTTTTAATATAGGTCTTGTCTTCTTGAAATTGTTTAAATTCTCAGGAAATCAGTCTTCTAGAAAGTAGATTTTTTCCCATAAAAGCTGTATCATCTTTGCATTTTTTTCTCAGAAGATGAAGTTTTGTCTAAAAAGCCAAAAACCTTTATTTTATAATTGTAAGTAATAATGATTAGCCTTTAATTATATATTCTCCTGTTCTTAAGTTACTTTTAATATAGGTCTTGTCTTCTTGAAATTGTTTTATATTTATTAGGAACAGAGACTTTTCTTTTTTTATTTAAGAGTATTTTTTTTTAATTTTAATTTTTATTTTATTTTACTTTACAGTACTGTATTGGTTTTGGCATACACTGACATGAATCCGTCATGGGTGTACTTTTCAAGTCACTGCACAATACTCATTTCCCATAACTAAAACAAAGTTTGCTTGGTCTTGCCATAATTTGACAATATTTTACATGAGGGATTTAATTATACTTGTGAAAAGAGAAGCAAATATTTATAAAATAATCTAGCTTTTACATGAAACTTGGATAGATTAAAATGGTACAATTATATCCTCAGAATATGAAAAGTTAGCTAATGTTTTGTTGTAAACAATCTTGTTTACTGGATGCATATAAAAAACTTGTATAAAAATTTTCTTGATAATTACATTTCATTGTTCATATTATTCATATATTCCAAAGTGCAACAAGTCCAAATTAGACTTTTGTTTATTTGTTAATAACAATTAACATTGATATTGTTGTTGCTTAGTCACCCAGTCATGTCTGATTCTTCTGCAACCTGCATTAGATTTTTCTGGATTAGATTACCAAAGTGAGTTGCCATTAACTCCTCCAGGGGATCTTCCTGATCTAGGGATAGAACCTGTGTTTCTGCTTTTCCTGCACTAACAGGTGGATTATTTATTGCTGAGCCACTGGGTAAGTCCATCATAGAACATAATGGAGTAAAAAGAGAGCTGTATAATTTAACCTTAAATGTAAATAGAATTATCTTCCTAAATTGAGAACAATTTTTTAAAAGATAGAAATTCATCTGAAATTTTTCTTCTGTATAGACAGCAAAAGAGAGACAGATGTACAGAACAGTCTTTTGGACTCTGTGGGAGAGGGAGAGGGTGGGATGATTTGGGGCAATGGCAATGAAACATGTATAATATCATATAAGAAACAAATCGCCAGTCCAGGTTTGATACAGGATGCTTGGGGCTGGTGCACTGGGATGACCAGAGGGATGGTATGGGGAGGGAGATGGGAGGGAGGATCAGGATGGGGGACACGTGTACACCCGTGGCAGATTCAAGTTGATGTGTGGCAAAACCAACACAATATTGTAAAAAATTAGCTTCCAATTAAAATAAATAAATTTAAATTTTAAAAAGTACAGAAAACAAAAAATATAATTGTAAATAATAATAATATAAAATTATTATTATAATTCAGTTCAGTTCAGTTCAGTCACTCAGTCATGTCCGACTCTTTGCGACCCCATGAATTGCAGCACGCCAGGCCTCCCTGTCCATCACCAACTCCGGGAGTTCACTCAGACATGTCCATCGAGTCAGTGATGCCATCCA
>SJYX01022492.1:103343-120199 GCA_006410675.1 Oreotragus oreotragus
CAGAATGGGAAAGACTAGAGATCTCTTCAAGAGAATTAGAGATACCAAGTGAATATTTCATGCAAAGATGGGCTCGATAAAGAACAGAAATGGTATGGACCTAACAGAAGCAGAAGATATTAAGAAGAGGTGGCAAGAATACACAGAAGAACTGTATAAAAAAGATTTTCATGACCTGGATAATCATGATGGTGTGATCACTAATCTAGAGCCAGACATCCTGGAATGTGAAGTCAAGGGGACCTTAGAAAGCATCACTATGAACAAAGCTAGTGGAGGTGATAGAATTCCAGTTGAGCTATTTCAGATCCTGGAAGATGATGCTGTGAAAGTGCTGCACTCAGTATGCCAGCAAATTTGGAAAACTCAGCAGTGGCCACAGAACTGGAAAAGGTCAGTTTTCATTCCAATTCCAAAGAAAGGCAATGCCAAAGAATGCTCAAACTACCACACAATTATTATAATTAAGAACTTATGTTCTTAATTATAAAATTAACGTTTCTCAAAATTATTAAATATAGAAGTACATTAATTGTTTTATGTAAAATCTTTTATACAGAACAGAATATAATGCATACAATGTAATTCTATTTTTGTAAAAATCTACAAATCAGTGGGTACAATATAATCCTTTTTTGATTGCAAAAATGCCCCATATTTTTATATATATGTTTCCTGTTTTTGTTTTTTTTTCATGAGTGTGAAGTAAAATGTGGAAAGAAACATATAAAAGTAATTATATGAGGCCTGAAAGTGGTGGAAAATTTATGCATGAAGTAGGATTACAAAAGTATTCTAGGGTTACAAATAGTCCCCAAATCTCAGGGTTTTAAAACAATGAAGGCTTATTCTTCACTCCTATTATTCTCCCATTCAAATTGGAAATCCCATGAAAATTCTGCTCATCACCCCAGTCTGGATGCTGGAGCAGCCACCGTCTCAGATGCTGCCAGTAGCTGAGCCAGAGGGAAAGAGAAATTGTACTCTTACCAATGAGTCAGTGCTCTGGCCAGGAAGCACACCTTCCTTCTCAACTGACAGACCAGATCTCTCATCATTCTCAACCATAAAATAGCCAACAAATGTGACTGACTACATTCCTGGAAGGCACAGAGCCAGAAATAAAGGTGACTAAGTCCATCTAGTCAAGGCTATGGGTTTTCCAGTGGTCACATATGGATGTGAGAGTTGGACTATAAAGAAAGCTGAGTGCTGAAGAATTGATGCTTTTTAAATGTGGTGTTGGAGAGGACTCTTGAGAGTCCCTTGGCCTGCAAGGAGATCCAACCAGTCCATCCTAAAGAAGATCAGTCCTGAATGTTCATTGGTAGGACTGATGTTGAAGCTGAAACTCCAATACTTTGATCACTTGATGCAAGGAGCTGACTCTTTGGAAAAGACCCTGATTCTGGGAAAGATTGAAGGCAGGAGGAGAAGAGGACAACAAAGGATGAGATGGTTGGATGGCATCACCGACTCAGCCACCGATGGGTTTGGGTGGACTCCAAGAGTTGGTGATGGACAGGGAGGCCTGGCATGCTGTGGTTCATGGGGTCGCAACGAGTTGGACATGAGTGAGTGACTGAAATGAACTGAAGGTTATAACTACCAGAAAGTGTTAAAGTGTTAGTTAAGCATATCTGACTCTTTGCGACTCCATGGGCTTAAGGCCACCAGGCTCCTCTGTCCATGGGATTCTCCAGGCAAGAATACTGGAGTGAGTTGCCATTCCCTTCTCCAGGGGATCTTTCAGACCCAAGGATTGAACCCTAGTCTCCCACATTGCTGGCAGATTCTTTACCAACTGAGCCACCAGATGAGGGGAACAATTGCTAATGTGTTCTTTATTCCTAATATTGCTTTTATTTTTCATTAAAAATATAGAAGCCTCTCTGAAACAATTTATAAACCAGAGGCAACTCTACAATCATGATCCCTTCTTTGTCACTGTTGCTTTAATTATAGAAAAAGAGGTAGACATGTATAAGAAAGCCAAGGTTCATTAAGCACCTCTTCTAGTTACAGGCTTTGTTAGGAAGATGCTATGATGCAAAATATATGCCACAGATCCCCTCCTCATGTGGCTTTGATTTCAACAGGGGAAACCAAGTGATGTAAGAACATAGTGTTATAAACACCACAAACATAAAGCAGATCGGAGGAGGGATATTGAAGAAAATATCAGTTTTCATTAACATCTCAGATCTTTGTCCAAAGGATATTTTCAGCAAAAACTAGAAATGATTTACCTTGTTCTGACAGAAAGAGATGGTGTAAGTATTCAGTGCAAGTGAATCAGAGTACTCAGAAAATCTGTTAATGACAATAAATTTAGAAAGATTGGCTGCTGCTGCTGCTAAGTCGCTTCAGTCATGTCTGACTCTGTGCGACCCCATAGACGGCAGCCCACCAGGCTCCCCCATCCCTGGGATTCTCCAGGCAAGAACACTGGAGTGAGTTGCCATTTCCTTCTCCAATGCATGAAAGTGAAAAGTGAAAGTGAAGTCGCTCAGTTGTGTCCGACTCTTTGCGATCCCATGGACTGCAGCCTACCAGGCTCCTCCGTCCATGGGATTTTCCAGGCAAGAGTACTGGAATGGGGTAGCCAAAATTTCAAAATTAAGCTTAAGAATGTGGGCTTCATAAGTGTAGTGATTATAAAGGAAAGAAAAGAATAGGCATATGGAAAGAAAACTAAGATATATTGTTGATACGAGACTACATTTCCTAAATATGAAATGCGTAATAAGAACAGAACACTGCATCAACGGCTCTCCCTAAATTACAATTCCAGGCACTGCTTTCATAGTCTCAATGATTCAAGAGGCCAGAACTAAGTTATCATAGGAGGAAAATGTACCTTGCTTACATTTCAAGTCAACACGGTGCTTTGTATTGAAGTGAGTTGAATTCAATTCATGCTAGAGAGGCTCCATTTCCATATCACTACTCATTTTCTGCCATAATTTACAAATTCATTGTCCTCTCATTATTGCAGAATGAAATCATGAGTTTTTAACCTATTGAAGCATAAGTTTGGGAAACTTATGTCCTCTGCATTCTTTATTGGATCTAGACTTTTAAAAGATTTATAGTTATGAAGAATATACTTGAAATGCTATTTGAAATATCATAAGACTATTTTGAGGAAAGTAGTGATTAATTTCTCCCATATAAGATAAATTTTTGTCAGAGCTTGTTTGTTTTGTAAACAATTAACCTGTCTCTTATACACATCTAACAATGAAGGCTTATTCTTCACTCCTATTATTCTCCCATTCAAATTGGAAATCCCATGAGAATTCTGCTCATCACCCCAGTCTGGATGCTGGAGCAGCCACCGTCTCAGATGCTGCCAGTAGCTGAGCCAGAGGGAAAGAGAAATTGTACTCTTACCAATGAGTCAGTGCTCTGGCCAGGAAGCACACCTTCCTTCTCAACTGACAGACCAGATCTCTCATCATTCTCAACCATAAAATAGCCAACAAATGTGACTGACTACATTCCTGGAAGGCACAGAGCCAGAAATAAAGGTGACTAAGTCCATCTAGTCAAGGCTATGGGTTTTCCAGTGGTCACATATGGATGTGAGAGTTGGACTATAAAGAAAGCTGAGTGCTGAAGAATTGATGCTTTTTAAATGTGGTGTTGGAGAGGACTCTTGAGAGTCCCTTGGCCTGCAAGGAGATCCAACCAGTCCATCCTAAAGAAGATCAGTCCTGAATGTTCATTGGTAGGACTGATGTTGAAGCTGAAACTCCAATACTTTGATCACTTGATGCAAGGAGCTGACTCTTTGGAAAAGACCCTGATTCTGGGAAAGATTGAAGGCAGGAGGAGAAGAGGACAACAAAGGATGAGATGGTTGGATGGCATCACCGACTCAGCCACCGATGGGTTTGGGTGGACTCCAAGAGTTGGTGATGGACAGGGAGGCCTGGCATGCTGTGGTTCATGGGGTCGCAACGAGTTGGACATGAGTGAGTGACTGAAATGAACTGAAGGTTATAACTACCAGAAAGTGTTAAAGTGTTAGTTAAGCATATCTGACTCTTTGCGACTCCATGGGCTTAAGCCCACCAGGCTCCTCTGTCCATGGGATTCTCCAGGCAAGAATACTGGAGTGAGTTGCCATTCCCTTCTCCAGGGGATCTTTCAGACCCAAGGATTGAACCCTAGTCTCCCACATTGCTGGCAGATTCTTTACCAACTGAGCCACCAGATGAGGGGAACAATTGCTAATGTGTTCTTTATTCCTAATATTGCTTTTATTTTTCATTAAAAATATAGAAGCCTCTCTGAAACAATTTATAAACCAGAGGCAACTCTACAATCATGATCCCTTCTTTGTCACTGTTGCTTTAATTATAGAAAAAGAGGTAGACATGTATAAGAAAGCCAAGGTTCATTAAGCACCTCTTCTAGTTACAGGCTTTGTTAGGAAGATGCTATGATGCAAAATATATGCCACAGATCCCCTCCTCATGTGGCTTTGATTTCAACAGGGGAAACCAAGTGATGTAAGAACATAGTGTTATAAACACCACAAACATAAAGCAGATCGGAGGAGGGATATTGAAGAAAATATCAGTTTTCATTAACATCTCAGATCTTTGTCCAAAGGATATTTTCAGCAAAAACTAGAAATGATTTACCTTGTTCTGACAGAAAGAGATGGTGTAAGTATTCAGTGCAAGTGAATCAGAGTACTCAGAAAATCTGTTAATGACAATAAATTTAGAAAGATTGGCTGCTGCTGCTGCTAAGTCGCTTCAGTCATGTCTGACTCTGTGCGACCCCATAGACGGCAGCCCACCAGGCTCCCCCATCCCTGGGATTCTCCAGGCAAGAACACTGGAGTGAGTTGCCATTTCCTTCTCCAATGCATGAAAGTGAAAAGTGAAAGTGAAGTCGCTCAGTTGTGTCCGACTCTTTGCGATCCCATGGACTGCAGCCTACCAGGCTCCTCCGTCCATGGGATTTTCCAGGCAAGAGTACTGGAATGGGGTAGCCAAAATTTCAAAATTAAGCTTAAGAATGTGGGCTTCATAAGTGTAGTGATTATAAAGGAAAGAAAAGAATAGGCATATGGAAAGAAAACTAAGATATATTGTTGATACGAGACTACATTTCCTAAATATGAAATGCGTAATAAGAACAGAACACTGCATCAACGGCTCTCCCTAAATTACAATTCCAGGCACTGCTTTCATAGTCTCAATGATTCAAGAGGCCAGAACTAAGTTATCATAGGAGGAAAATGTACCTTGCTTACATTTCAAGTCAACACGGTGCTTTGTATTGAAGTGAGTTGAATTCAATTCATGCTAGAGAGGCTCCATTTCCATATCACTACTCATTTTCTGCCATAATTTACAAATTCATTGTCCTCTCATTATTGCAGAATGAAATCATGAGTTTTTAACCTATTGAAGCATAAGTTTGGGAAACTTATGTCCTCTGCATTCTTTATTGGATCTAGACTTTTAAAAGGTTTATAGTTATGAAGAATATACTTGAAATGCTATTTGAAATATCATAAGACTATTTTGAGGAAAGTAGTGATTAATTTCTCCCATATAAGATAAATTTTTGTCAGAGCTTGTTTGTTTTGTAAACAATTAACTGACTGAAAAAAACTCAAGTTGTAAATAATCAGAATATTATATTCAAATTAATAGCCAATTATTTGCATTTTTTATCAGGAAGTTTGAAAAATATCTTTAAAACCGGTTTATATGTGTTCTTGACTCTTTTGGAATCATCATATTCAAACAAAACTATTAATTCCCATTTTATGAAGGTTTTGGTTTATTTGTTTATGTATGTTTACCAGATTTTGAAGGAATTATTTAACATGAAAAGAGCTTGTCTAGTTTATAAACCCTTTTTGATTGTCATCGATGGAGAAGATGTATAAATTAATACACTTTCAATATTTTAGTCCCACACTATGAGGGATTTGCATATACTCCAATTTCTACCATAAATAAATGTTATCAAATATATTTTATAAAATATATGCTCCTCCAAATTCACTTGATTTGCAGTATCTAAATAGAACTTGATATACATACTTCTATTTGGTTAGTTTAAACTTTCTTCAGCTGCAAAATGTCATGATGGCAAGTATTATCATTAAAGGCAAGAACCCAGGATTCTTTGAAACCAGTAAGTTAGTCACACTGGAATCCCTGAGTTAAGACCCCCTCTCTATAGCTCTGGACTCTCCCTAATAAATCTGATCATCTGATCACCCAGGCTTCTTGGGTGTACTTCTAATTTGAAACATTTAGGGAAGAAGAAATTCTTTATGGTGTGACTGTGGGAGAGTTTGGATTTTTACTTCATGTCTGATATTTGAAGAAGTTAGTGAAAAGTTAAGACACTACAAATTAAAACAGCACAGTCAAGTATTAAACTGTTGTCTCCTTTTATGAAATTAACTCTCATCTGTTATTACCAACTTTTGTGCTTAGAATCTCACTCTAACTTTGTTCTGATTTGATTTTTTTATAACATGTTAAAATCACATTATAAGACATTCATTGGCCTTTAGCCAAAAATAATAAAATTCTGACCTGACCTGCCTTTCTTTTGAAAAGTAGAAAAGATCCCAAGAGATTGCAATTTTAGATCTCACACATAATTTCCCATTCCCCTCCTATAAATCAGGCTTCTGTAAAATAGTGAGTTATACCATTCACATTTCTGCAGATACTAAAATTCCCCATTCATTTTCCAGCTTGCATTTTTCAAGAAAAGGGATGTTAGCAGAGATTGTTAAGAGTTGTGGTAGTCGAAAAGAATTGGCAGCATTCCAACTTAGAATTTGTTGACATTCTGCCAATTCCTTTATTAATGCATGTTGCTAAGCAGAGCTATATTCAGCCAGTACATTCTATCATAGCCATACAGATTGTTAAGATTCTGAACTATTTCAATTCCAGTGGTTAAATAGCCACTACTTCATGCCTCCCAATATCTCCTTCCCCATGCATTTACCGATTGGTCCCCTCCCCAGTTCCCCCTCAAGTCCAACTTACTACTCTGTGTCTACAAAACAGTGTTTTAACAGTGTAAGAAGCTTTAAGACCTTGATCTTGCTAGTGTATGGATGGATGGCCCCTAGTTTGATTGGTCAGTGCTCACTCACTAGCAGTTGTTGAATACTTTGAATATAACTCTTCCTAAGCCTAAGTATGCTTCTAGGTGTGTGTAACAGAAATGGAAATGGGGGAAAGATGGCCATAATGATTCAATGCTGAAGCAGCTAAGATGTCTCACAATCAGAGTTGAAATACTGCCTGGAGCCTGTTTGTTAGCATTAACTATTCTCCTTACAGTTACCAAGTTCCCAGCTCTGTTACTCAGAGAACACTTCTTGATGGCTTCTGTTTCTCAGATGCTGTGGGTACAAGAATTATATGAATCATTCGTTCAAAAAGCTGAGTCAACAAAAATAAAACTGACATTAAAAAACCTATGGTGTATATAAATGCCCAGGAGGGTGGGATGAAGGCAAGAGTGGGAATCAGTTGGGAAAAAAATCACAGGTGACCTGATTAATTTATTATATTTATTCATTCAACATATAATCATGGAACATGTGGTTATATAGGACTGGATATCTAGAAGTAAAAAGAGAGAGATTTCCCTCCCCTCATATTACTTACAATCCAGCAAGAAGTATTCTAAAGTCGACTATATAATTATTAATATGCAATGTATAATAACACTTTGAGAATTCACTTAAATTTTTAATGTTGTTGTTTAGTCCCTAAGTCATGTCTGACTTTTTGTGACTCCAAGCTCCCCTGTTCTTCACTATCTCCTGGAGTTTACTTAAATTCTTGTCCATTGAGTTGGCAATGCTATCTAACTATCTCATCTTCTGCCACCTCCTTCTCCTTTTTCCTTCAATCTTTCCCAGCTTCAGGGTCTTTTCCAATGAGTTGGCTCTTTGCATCAGGTGGCCAAAGTATGTGTGCTTCAGCTTCAGCATCAGTTGTTCCAATGAATATTCAGGACTGATTCCCTTTAGGATTGACTGGTTTGATCTCCTTGCAGTCCAAGGGACTCTCAAAAGTCTTTCCATATGTTTGCCTTTTTTCTCTATAAAAACAAGGACCTGATCACTATAATTCAGTATTACTTGGAAGAAGNTGAATATTCAGGACTGATTCCCTTTAGGATTGACTGGTTTGATCTCCTTGCAGTCCAAGGGACTCTCAAAAGTCTTTCCATATGTTTGCCTTTTTTCTCTATAAAAACAAGGACCTGATCACTATAATTCAGTATTACTTGGAAGAAGTTTTGTATAGACAGTTAAGTATTTCCTATTTTGTTGTTGTCTTTCTAA
Source organism: Oreotragus oreotragus (assembly GCA_006410675.1). NCBI lineage: Eukaryota > Metazoa > Chordata > Mammalia > Artiodactyla > Bovidae > Oreotragus > Oreotragus oreotragus. The sequence goes on from SJYX01022492.1 coordinate 111,706, forward strand.
TTCCATACAAATAATACTCTAGGCCATTTTTTTAATCAAAAAAAATTTTGGCCATACCTTGAGGCATGTGGGGGACCTTAGTTCCATGACCAGGGATCAAACCCCTCCTGCACTGGAAGTATGGAGAGCCACTGGACAGCCAGAGAAGTTCTTACTTGATCATTTTGAAATGAAATGTAAAATTTACTAAGCAAAGGCAATAGTGCATTATGCCATTCCTATTTATCTTGTGTTTTTCTTTCTTACTGTTTCCTTAAGAAGATCTTCATCATTTGCTGTATATGAAGAGGGAAGTGTTGACTGATTTGCTCAAGGAGGCAGAAATTCTTATTACTCGATTCTTTGGCTCATCATTTTTTAAAACTTAAAAAATTTTTTATTCATTTTTTAATTGAAGGACAATTGCTTTACAGAATTTTGTTGTTTTCTGTCATACCTCATCATGAATTATTTCTGTAGCCCACTTGTATATCAATCACTCTTAAATTTCAAACAACAATGGGTATAATCTCAAATCTCATCTTGCTATAATAGCAGTACTACATTGTGGTCTCCATTTTTTAAAAGAGAAGGAAAAAGTAATGATAGTTGTTGGTTTTCTGGGGAGCAGCAAGGGAGATGTAATTTTTTACTGAGTGACTGCAATGTGCCAGATTATGTACCAAGTGCAGGAAAATCCCTCTCAATGACTTTGTAAGATAATATCACCCCCATTTTTTCCTATTTATTGAGGTTAAGAGAGACTAAGAATTTTCCTAAGAGTTCAAGTCTACTAAGAGATGTGTATAAGAGACAGAGCTAGGCTTCAGCAGTACATNGTGCAGGAAAATCCCTCTCAATGACTTTGTAAGATAATATCACCCCCATTTTTTCCTATTTATTGAGGTTAAGAGAGACTAAGAATTTTCCTAAGAGTTCAAGTCTACTAAGTGACACAGCTGGGGTTCAAAACATGTCCTGTCTGTCTCTCAAGACCTTCCTATCATTTTTGATGACATACTGATATATGAAATTTGATATTTTCTATATTCAATAATATTTATAGGTGCACCAACAGTATTTATCTGAAAACATTCTTTCTTTTTATTGGGTTTGTTTTGTATTACATTTCCCTAAAATAGCCTCCATTGCCGTGATAGAGAATACAGTCAATATTGAAATCATGGAGTTGAAAGAACCTTACAAACTTGATGAAGGGTGGCAGGGTAGTCATTGAAGTTTATCCAATGATAATGAACTGAGGAGGGAATTGATTCCATTTTTGAATAACATCTTCCTCAGTACAGTCCTCACTGTTGTCTCACTAATACACACTAGAGAGATGTTGCATCTTAGTTCTTGACTGAACAGACTAAAAACACACTTTTGTCTTAGCTAATTTTGGAAGCCCCTTTGCTCATTATATCTTCATGATAAACTAAATGTCCTACCTCTTGTTTTCCATTAATTGCTTTTAAGCAAAGTCTCCCGAGTGTTCTCCCTAGGAGAAAAGGGTGTCAGAGGATGAGATGGCTGAATGGCATCACTGATGCAATGGACATAAACTTGGGCAAACTTCAGGAGTTGGTGATGGACAGGAAGGCCTGGCATGCTGCAGTCCATGGGGTCACAAAGAGTCAGACATGCCTGGGTGACTGAACAATGGGTATAGTCTCCCTGTTCCTATATTTTTCTAGTTTGACAGTGAGTGTAAGAATTTAAACTTAATTAACTTCCTTTAAATTCCATCCTATTAGGCCTAGCTCATGGTTTCTCATTCCATGATTGAGTTATTTCTCAGATTTATGACATCTGAAAAACCAATGGAAACGTACTATATTTCTTCATCTGTATCTCAGAACAAGATTTTAAATTTGAGAGGTTATATGTTAAATTCTATCCTCTAGGGCAATAGAAGAGCCTGAGGAGGAAAAAAAAAAAATATCCTTGGCCATTTGATGAGAATGGTGTAAAATTGGGGAGAGTGTGCATCATTCTCTTAACAAAGATTTATTGAGAACTTACTATTTGCCAAGCAGTGTTTTAAGCAATGATGTGGCAGCAGTAAATGAAATGACAGAAGTCATTCTCCTCCATGAGTTTATATTCTATGGGAATATACAGACAATAAACAAATTCAAGAGGAAAATATGTGACATGATAATAATAATATTATGGAAAGAACTGAGTAGGGAAGATGAGGAGGGAATGTCAGGTGTGTATGCAGAGGGAGGATGGAGAGTTTGTTCCCTAAGTTCTTTGCACAAACCTCTATCAAAGAGGTCATGCTGCACTGCAATCAAATATCCTTTGCCTGACTCTTCCTTCAGACAAATCACTTTCCAAGGAAATGTTCTATGTCTTTTCATCTAGATGTTTCCAACATCAAGCCTACAATGCCTAACATGAGGGAAGTTTCACCAGAAGATTAATAAATTAGTAAAAATGCCTTAAAATCTGAATGATGTCAAAAATAATAGCAAACTATTGAGTGCTTACGATATGTTATGCATTGTGCTATTGTCTCATTTGTTTCACATACCTCTATGAAAACATTTTTAATTTTCTAAAGTGATTATTATTGTTCCCATCTTACCAATGATAAAACTGAGCTACAGATGCTAAATAATTTAAATAAAATGATATAGCCCACAATCGATGAAAAAGAATTTCAAACTGAGGCTCTTTCCAAACCCAATGACTTTCAAGTTTCTTCATAGGGCAGAAATAGATACCTTGTCAACCTCCATAGCACTAGAATTTTTATAAGGTGCTATCAGAAATTATGATTTCTATTATATTTTTTAAAAGGAATTTAGGTAGAAGCTGAAACAAATTCAATTCATTCACTCAAAATAGCATATTCCAAATAATTGTTTCTAAATACTAGTTTCAATTATGGGATTTGAGAACAAAGAAATGAGAAACAGGAGGGAAAGAATGACAGAGCATTTCCATTTCATACTAGGACTTGAAGTACCTGCTTTTCCTTTTCTAAGGAGGTTTAATGGTGAGGGATGGAGAACATCAGGCAGAGGCCACATTAACAATTGATAAAATGTATAAATCCAAACAGGGATCAAGGAATCATCAGGGTCTTATTCATTGGTCAAGCGGCAATGGGGCTGATTTTAGTGATAATTCTACTACCCTAACCAAGCTGCATGCACATTCCTAAGGGAAATAAAATGAAATGAGGGCAGTAATAAGCAAAAGCAGCAGGGGACAGATTACACTATAGAAATGAAGCGCGCCTTGTCCCATGGTTATCTTTGCTCACAGCTCAATTCTTTTGCCCTTGAATGACACAAAATGGTGGATTATGAGGACCAGATCTCAACTGTGACACTAAGAAAATGGTTGAATGGTATCTCTCTCTTTTAGATTTAAAGCTGGGAACTTTGGGAAGTCTATTTGAGGATGTGGCTAGTTGTAAAAATATTCCATAATTACATACACTCTGTATACAGTTTGCTTTTAGGATTAATACTGCTTTTCATGAAGGACGTTTAAACTATTTTATAGCAGCATTCTCAACCTGTCCCCTATGTTTCAAATTGAAGGCTTAGTGAGTCTAGAATAAAGACATTCAAAATTGTGATGGAAACACAATTTATGTGACTGATAAAACTACAAATCAGAATTTCCATATAAATATTATAATATCTGAACACTAAAAATAAAGCATCAGAATGCTAAAAATATGTAAACATTTCCTCCTCTTAGGGGAAAAATGTAAAATCTATGAACCTTTAAGAATCATCTTTAGTTACATCTTATATATACTTCTCTAGGAGAATAGAATGTGATTCAAAACACAGGCCTATAATCAAATCTGGGGTTATTTTGCATATTTAAAATAACACTGATATTGTTTAAAACATAGAGAAAAGTCACTTGGAGAATATTAGATGAAGATTCACTGCAATTACATATTGTATTAGTTTGCCTGGGCTACTATAACAATACCACAGATTTGGTGACATAAAAACATAATTTTTTTCCCCCACATTTCTGCAGACTAGAAATAGGAAAACAAGGTATCTTCCAAGGTTTCTCTCCTTGGCTTGTGGATGACAATTTCCCCACTGGTCTTTACATGGTCTCACCTTTGTGTGTGTCAGTGTCCTAATCTCGTCTTTTTATAAGGATGCCATATTGGATTAGGACCTACCTTAATGACCTTAATGACCTCATTTGAATACCTTTTTAAAGGCTTGATCTCCAAATATAATCACTTTTGTGGTACTGAGAGTAGGACCTCAACATATGAATTTGAGGGGACACAATTAAGCCCATTATGTTTACTAGTAAAGTGTTCCTAAAAAACACTTGTAAGGGATTGGGGGGAAAAGACAGAAAGGGGGAATGCAACATATTCCCCCCCCCGTGTGTATCAAGCAAAGTCTCAGCCCCAGTCCAGTTGTACTCTGGAGTATCAATTGCACCTCAGTATTTGTCCTGACTCAAGAGAGGGAACTATGCTTTCGCATGCTGCACCATTGGCCATAGAAGAAGGGGTGGTAGGTAGGTCTCATATTCTTCTATCTCTGTGTGTGCAGTCAAAACAGATCTAAGAACAGATCTAAGAACATGGGATTGATAAATAGGACCTTGGGGACTCTGGGCAGGGCATCAACTTTGTCTACTTTAACAGATCATGTATAAGGAAGGATGGTTTATTCAGAAATATGTTTTAGCATTTATGTATTCAACCTAAGATCAATTTAAAACACATATATCAAGAATATATTAATGTTTTTTATATTTTTTAGAAAGATGGCTTTTTTAAATGTTATATACCATGCAATATAGAATCATAATACAAATTAAAAAATAAAAATGTATATTAATATCCCATCACTGAAAATACAACCATTAAAATTTTTGTATATAAATACATGGAGTGATGNTCAAGAATATATTAATGTTTTTTATATTTTTTAGAAAGATGGCTTTTTTAAATGTTATATACCATGCAATATAGAATCATAATACAAATTTAAAAATAAAAATGTATATTAATATCCCATCACTGAAAATACAACCATTAAAATTTTTGTATATAAATACATGGAGTGATGCATATGAATATGTAAAATTGAGATCATAATACATGCTGTAGAAAGATGTCCATTATCCTCAAAGTAATCTATAAATTTAGGACAATTTCAATCAAAAATCCCTATTAGTTTATTCCTTCAGTTCAGTTCAGTCACTCAGTCATGTCTGACTCTTTGTGACTCCATGGACTGCAGAACAAGAGGCTTCCCTGTCCATTACCAACACCAGGAGCTTGCTCACACTCATATCCATCAAGTTGGTGATGCCATCCAACCATCTCATCCTCTGTCATCTCCTTCTCCTTTGCTTTCAATCTTTCCCAGCATCAGGATCTTTTCCAGTGCATCAGTTCTTCGCCTCATGTGGCCAAGTATTGGAGCTTCAACTTCAGCATCATTCCTTCCAATGAATATTCAGGACTGATTTCCTTTAGGATGGACTGGTTGGATCTCCTTGCAGTCCATGGGACTTTCAAGAGTCTTCTTCAATACCACAGTTCAAAAGCATCAATTCTTTAGCACTTAGCTTTCTTTGTGGTCCAACTTTCACATCCATACATGACTACTAGAAAAACCATAGCTTTGACTAGATGAACCATTAGCAAAGTAATGTCTCTGCTTTTTAAGATGCGGTCTAGGTTGGCCATAGCTTTTCTTTCAAGGAGCAAGCATCTTTTAATTTCATGGCTGTAGTCACCATCTGCAGTGATTTTGGAGCCCCCAAAAGTAAAGTCTGTCACTTTTGCCATTGTTTCCCCATCCAATTTATTCCTGGAACTAGCCAAATTTATTCTAAAAGTTTATGGAAGAATATATGCATGACAATAACTCAGGTAATCCTGAATAAATGAGTAAGGAAATATACTTGTCATATTAGAAACTGAAGTATTTTACAAAGTTATAATATTTAACAGTGTTGTATTTACAAATAAATTAAAACATAGCCTAGTGGAGTACAATAAAGAACCAATATCCAAGAATACAGAACTTCAGTACATAAGGACGAAAGGATTTTAAAAAATCAGTGTAGAAAAGTGGATTGTTTAATCTAAAATGAATTTAAAAATCTATACATGATGAATAAAATTTTATGGTTATCAGATTAAATACAAATTTGCAAGGAGCTTCTTAACCAAATATTAAATATACATCCCAAGGATTAGCAAACACATCTATATCAAAATTTTAAGCTTTTGGGAAAAAAAGATGCTTAAACACAGGAAAATATATATATAAATATAACAGGTAAAGGGTTAGCATCAAACATAAACAAAAGATATTGCTTTACCACCATCAGATTGGTTTAAAAAAACACATAAAAACATGTTCATCAATGTCAAGTGTTGGTGAAGATGTGGTGTTAGGAAAATTCTCATAAGCTATGGAGAGTGACTTGGTGGTAACTTGCATTTACTCATACCCTTCAAATTAACAATTTTATTTAAAGATGAAGTTACTAAAAAATTCTCAAAACTGTTTTGAATGCAGAGTCATGCTCAAATAGATTCATTGCAGCCTTATTTGTAGTGACAAAATTTTGACATAACTCAAATTCCCATGGTAAGGGATATTAATTATTTCACTTGCTAAACAATTTTTCATTAAATTAAATAGTAGTATTTGCCAAACTCTGTTATAGACATTTATATATGATTAAACAGGACACAAAAAATGTATGCCCTTGGCAAGTAAACTGTGGTACATTCATATAGTATTATAGCATTCAGTTCAGTTCAGTTCAGTCGCTCAGTCGTGTCCGACTCTTTGCGACCCCATGAATCACAGCACGCCAGGCCTCCCTATCCATTACCATTTCCCGGAGTTGACTCAGACTCACGTCCATCGAGTCCGTGATGCCATCCAGCCATCTCATCCTCAGTCGTCCCCTTCTCCTCCTGCCCCCAATCCCTCCCAGCATCAGAGTCTTTTCCAATGAGTCAACTCTTCGCATGAGGTGGCCAAAGTACTGGAGTTTCAGCTTTAGCATCAGTCCTTCCAAAGAAATCCCAGGGTTGATCTCCTTCAGAATGGACTGGTTGGATCTCCTTGCAGTCCAAGGGACTCTCAAGGGTCTTCTCCAACACCACAGTTCAAAAGCATCGATTCTTCGGTGCTCAGCTTTCTTCACAGTCCAACTTTCACATCCATACATGACCACAGGAAAAACCATAGCCTTGACTAGGCAGACCTTAGTCGGCAAAGTAATGTCTCTGCTTTTGAATATACTATCCAGGTTGGTCATAACTTTTCTTCCAAGGAGTAAGCGTCTTTTAATTTCATGGCTGCAGTCACCATCTGCAGTGATTTTGGAGCCCCCAAAAATAAAGTCTGACACTGTTTCCACTGTTTCCCCATCTATTTCCCATGAAGTGATTGGGGTTTCCCTTGTAGCTCAGCTGGTAAGAATCCACCTGAAGTGCTGGAGACCCTGGTTTGATTCCTGGGTCAGGAAGATCCCTGGGAGAAGGGATAGGCTACCCACTCCAGTATTCTTAGGCTTCCCTGGTGGCTCAGACAGTAAAGAATCCACCTGCATTGCAGGAGACCTGGGTTGGATCCCTGGGTTGGGAAGATCCCCTGGAGGAGGTGATGGCAACCCACTATAATATTCTTGCCTGGAGAATTCCCATGGACAGAGGAGCCTGGTGGGCTACCATCCATGTGGTTTCTAAGAGTTGGACATGACTGAGCAACTAAGCACAGTAAAGCACATGCATAAAATAGATTAATACATAACAGGGTTAGAAATTTGAAAACATAATGTTGCATGAAAAAGAAAATTGTAGAATGTTATATATTTTATGAAACATTAAAGGAACATTTAAAAAATGTAACTTGACATTTATATAGATTATGTATATATTAATATTTAATAAAGATATAAATTATGTTCTTGCAAGAGACATGTTTTATAATAATGATAACTTCCTGAGAGAAGTAAGGGAATGAGATTGATGAGAAGTACATGGGGCAAATCAATTTTACCTTTAAGATGGAGAAAAACAATATGTTGAAGCAGTTACAAAATAAAATAACATCTGCATAATGTATTTGTTGATGTATTAGTATATTATATATATCTATCAATTATCACAGGTGAAACGACAGTCATATCAAATTGGCAGAGTCTTAACATCTGAACTAATGGAGTAAATTTACTCTACAAAGAGTTCATAGGTCCAAGATCTTTCTATTTGATTTCTCTGCCATTCTTGTCTTCCATCTTGTGCCAAGATAAGTGCTTCAGCTTCTGCCATTAAATTGGGTTTCCAACCAGCAGAAAGAAGAAAGGAATAAAGAGGGTATGTTTCTTCTCATTAAGACCACAACCCAAAAACTGCACATACTACTTATCTTTCACATCTTGTTTGCTAGAACATAGCCACATTACCACTCACTGTAAATGTCATCTTTCAGTTCAGTTCAGCTCAGTCACTCAGTCATGTCCAACT
>SJYX01022495.1:0-50125 GCA_006410675.1 Oreotragus oreotragus
AAATAGGAAAAGGAGTATGTCAAGGCTCTATACTGTCACCCTGTTTATTTAACTTATATGCAGAGTACATCATGAGAAACGCTGGGCTGGGAGAAGCACAAGCTGGAATCAAGACTGCTGGGAGGAATATCAATCACCTCAGATATGCAGATGACACCACCCTTATGGCAAAAAGTGAAGAGGAACTAAAAAGCCTCTTGATGAAAATCAAAGAAGAGAGTGAAAAAGCTGGCTTAAAGCTCAACATTCAGAAAATGAAGGTCATGGTATCTGGTCCCATCACTTCATGGGAAATAGATGGGGAAACAGTGTCAGACTTTATTTGGGGGGGCTCCAAACTCACTGCAGATGGTGACTGCAGCCATGAAATTAAAAAACGCTTACTCCTTGGAAGGAAAGTTATGACCAACCTAGACAGCACATTGAAAAGCAGAGACATTACTTTGCCAACAAAGGTCCATCTAGTCAAGGCTATGGTTTTTCCAGTGGTCATGACTTCACAGTTGGACTGTGAAGAAAGCTGAGCGCCGAAGAATTGATGCTTTTGAACCGTGGTGTTGGAGAAGACTCTTGAGAGTCCCTTGGACTGCAAGGAGATCCAGCCAGTCTATCCTAAAGGAGATCAGCCCTGGGATTTCTTTGGAAGGAATGATGCTAAAGCTGAAACTCCAGTGCTTTGGCCACCTTATGTGAAGAGTTGACTCCTTGGAAAAGATTAATGCTGGGAGGGTTTGGGGGCAGGAGAAGGGGACGACAGAGGATGAGATGGCTGGATGGCATCACCAACTCGATGGATGTGAGTTTGACTGAACTCCAGGAGTTGGTGATGGACAGGGAGGCCTGGGGTGCTGCGATTCATGGGGTCGCAAAGAGTCGGACACGACTGAGCAACTGAATTGAATTCATATAAAGTACTTTCAAGTGCCTGATGATCAATAAGTGTCAAGTGTTATTATTATCATATGGTCAGATATCTTGCTCTAAAACCAAGCGATTAGGAAAACCATGTCATTATGAGCAAGAACAGATGCTACGAATAAGTGGGGAAGGGTATCTGAGTAGAGACCAAATTACTAAGTAATCAGTTCATTATGGTTTTTACATTAAGATGACTCTATGCAACCTCCTGAATCTGAGGCTTCTGATATCAAGTACTCTGATGAAAAGAATTTCCTCCCGACCTCCGGTAGAACACAGTATAACAAGCAGCAGCATATGGGTATATACAATGTCCTAGAGAAGTTCAGAAGGGGCATAAAATCTGCAATAAGAAAGGGATGAAATCAAGACACACTTGTCAGAGGCACTCTTTGAGTAAAAGTTAGATGAAGGAGGTGATACAGTTATTTCAAAGAGAGGCAACATGATGTGCAATGACAGAAACAGCAACAACAAAGAAGTAGATTTAGAGCTTTAAGTACTTAAGAATCTGGAGATGCAGGCAGAAGCTAGATTAGAGAGCATTGTAAACCATCCTAAGAAGGCTGACCTTTACCCTCAAGAAAATAGGGCATCTCTGAAGGATTTTAAGCATGAGGAGGACATCAAAATTGAGTGCTTGGTGAAATGACCCACAAGAGCAAGGTTGTGTCTGCACACACCATTGTCTCCCCAGCCCTGTTTCTTCTGCAGTTTATTTTCATTAATAATAATGCAATAAGGAGGTAGTTATTGTTTCTCAAAAACTGCTAGTAAGAGAAAACGTCAGGGTATGAGACCTAAAGAAAAGGCTGAACCATCTGCTGAATCCTTCTTCTCTTGCTCAATGAGTCATGATGTTTCTTTTACCATGTAGTCTTATTTTTGTCTTAAATGGATTAATCTGAACTATATTCCAAAAAAAGTATATGTCCATGTATATAATTTTAAATGAACAAAAATGGCTATTTCATTCCATGGATTCATACATCTATCTCTAAACCAGTTTCTCTGCATTTTAATTATTGTAACTTTGCAATACGTTGTTTACTCACTATTCAGAAACATTTTAAAACAGAACAGATATCCACTGATTTAAGATTATCCTGAATATACAGAGGATACTTGGAGACTTGGGTTCTTCTAGAAGCACCCTGGAGAAAGGCAAGAAGAAAAACCTAAAAGCATAAATTAAAGTCTTGGATGATGTAATTAGTTTAAGGATTTATAATCAATAAAAACAAAGAGTAAAAATAAAGTTAAACTGAAATCACTGGTTTTTACCTGTTTCTCTCCATACATCAATAAGCACATGGACAGCAAGGAGACAGTAATAGTCTGAAAACTGCAATTCGGTTTTCAAACAAGATTTCCCTATAGGGGAAAAAAAATCATATCTGTATTTTAAGATTTGTTCAATGATTACTGTCCCCAAAGAGTTATGTAAAGCAAGAAAATGATAGCAGGAAGAAGGGTAAAAGAAACTATTAAGAATAAAGTAAATACGAGAAGAAAATACAAGCCATGAATTAAGAGTGAAAAAAGGTGAAACTACACTCAGCTGGAGCAAAAGGCTTTCAGAACAGAGGTGGTACTCCAAATAGTCCCAAAAGGACTATGTGAAAGGTTGTGAAAGGTTTCAAGAGAAGAAAAGAACAGACATCAACAGCCATGTACAACTAATGTAATATCCTCATTACCTCACCTAACTTTTTAGAATACAGTTAGAGAAATACTAATATCATCCATTTAGATAATTTAATTTATATTTTATCACACAATCTAAATAATCTGAACATCATCTACTTCCAAACTAAATATATACCTCACAATTTACAACATGCTTTTTGTTCATTTACATAGTCTATATATTAAGAATACTAAGGCCTACAAGCAGAAAATGTGACAATTATCATAAACTCTGCAACTCATCTGAGTCCCAATGTGATGAAAAGTGGGCTCACCAGCTCAAGAAGAATATGGCTATCTGGGGGCCTATTAAATTTTTTTTAAACTCCAAGCTTAAGAAAGGCTTTGCATTTTATTACTTGGATAGTGTTCCCACTTGCTAAAATATTTTTCTTGCCAAAAGCATTAAAACAGTGTGCTATGAGTAATTAGCCTCCAATTTAAAAAAAAAAAGTATACAGACATTAAGAAAAAAAAAACCTGACTTCTAAGTCTTAGCAGAGCAGGGAACTACTGAACACTTTGAAAGGTTGCTCACCAAATTCCAGTCCATGCTGGTACCTTAACATCAGTTCTCTGACCACACTCAGCTTCTGGTTCTTATCCATCGTGTGGTACAAGCCAAGTAACCTCGTCAGCTGTACCACACACAAATGTCGCTGCAGAGCTCTGATGTCGGCGGGCAGTGCCAGCTTATCCTCTGTTGGTGTTGACAAAGGAACCACTCCGAGTAACTGATTAATAAACTGCAAAGTTGAAAAAAAAAAAATACAGGTCTGAAAATGGAACTCATCTTTGGTAGGTCAAACAGATACTGAAATGGTCTAGAAAAAGACATCACGGAGAAATACAAATTAAAGCTCCATTTTCTGTCAACAAAAATTGCCAACAAAACACTTCTAACAGCACACTTGCTGGTGAAACTCCAGCAAAACAGGCACATGTGAAACATTCACTGCTGGTCAAAAGTGTTAATGCTAACGCCATGCAGTATAAGCATTAAAAGATGAAAAGAACTGTGAAAATGTTTCTTAAATTACAACACATTAACATAATATACAATGTAGCAATGAAAAAGTTTATTTAGGAAGACTGTAAAAAAGAACAATTACCCTAAAACAAATACTCTCTTATACTACAAATAAATTCTTAAAGGAAACATTATATACTGAAGGGAATGTCAACAGCCTTAAATTGTTTTTTTTGATTAAAGCTTTGAGATAATTATAGATTTGCATGAAGTTGTAAGAAATAACACAGATCCTGTGTACCCTTCGCCCAGTTTTTCCAATGGTAACATCTTTTTCTGGGGGCAGCCACGCCGTGTGACGTGCAACATCTTAGTTCCCCGACCAGGTATCAAACCTGTGGTTCCCTGCAGTGAAATCAGAGTCCTAACCACTGGACTAAGAAATTCCATCCCTATGGTAACATCTTGTATTAAAATGTTTTTAATTCTCTAAATATAAATTTTTAAAAACATGAGTTCCACAACCAGTTCAGCTGCAATACTGGCAAAATTGAGTTAGAAGATTTAACTGGAAGGGACCCCTACATTGCAGTCAGGGTACCTGTTTACATGTCACACATGCTTGGATGCTATACTTTGCAGCTGTCAGGATGTGAGAGAATGCTTGAGCAGCACAAATCTGGAGTTCTAAAATGTGTTTATGGAAGAGAAATGCAGCCAAGGGGTCACTATATTTTGTGTCCTCCCTATATTTTACGATCCAAAATTAATACATTATTTTAAAGCAAAAAAAAGTCCCAACTACACATTTATTAAACACATGCTATTTTCACTCCCTTCCAAGATCCTATGAAGATGACAGTGAAGAACAAAAAAGGACTCACCCATAAGGATCAAGAACATGTGAAATGTGAAGAGATGACAGTGAGTAAAAAGCATTAACAAGATTTCAAAAGATACTGGACTGGAAGAAACACAAGCTGGAATCAAGATTGCNAGGCTATGGTTTTTCCTGTGGTCATGTATGGATGTGAGAATCGGACTGTGAAGAAGGCTGAGCACCGAAGAATCGATGCTTTTGAACTGTGGTGTTGGAGAAGACTCTTGAGAGTCCCTTGGACTGCAAGGAGATCCAACCGGTCCATTCTGAAGGAGATCAGCCCTGGGATTTCTTTGGAAGGAATGATGCTAAAGCTGAAACTCCAGTACTTTGGCCACCTCATGAGAAGAGTTGACTCATTGGAAAAGACTCTGATACTGGGAGGGATTGGGGCCAGGAGGAGAAGGAGACAACCGAGGATGAGATGGCTGGATGGGATCACGGACTCGATGGACGTGAGTCTGAGTGAACTCCAGGAGATGGTGATGGACAGGGAGGCCTGGCATGGTGGGATTCATGGGGTCGCAAAGAGTCGGACATGACTGAGCGACTGAACTGAAGGCACAAGAGCAGGTGGTAGGTAATAACCAATGTATGGGGTCAAGAACGCTGGAATCCAGTAGTATGCAATGGGGAGGCCACCAATAAGCAGCAAGCCTCTTCTAGCTGCAGAGCCTTGGAAGACTCAGAAATTAACGGCAGGAAGTATGTCTGAAATCTAAAGTTCTGGTGAAACTTCAACAGAAGTATCTGTTAAATTCTAAAAAGTTAGACCCCTCCCAAGGTCACTGAGTGAATTCCTAAACCCAGTAGAAGTCAGGGTTTTCCTTCATCCCCAGGAGAAGCTGAATCAGAGTCACTGTAGACTCAAGGGGAGACTGAAACAGATCTATTAACCTCACATTTCAGACAACCCCCTAAGAGGAGTTTTAAACGTTCATGGTTCTGTCAGACTGATTGGGGTGAAATGAACAAAAAAACAAAAACATTAACTCCAAGAAAGAAAGTTGTGTAAAAAAGCTATAATCTCCATATATAAAGTGGCTCAGCTGTGAATATTTAGTCATAAAAATATAAACACTGAATAATGACTATACTATATTGAGGGGAAAGTACGTAAGAGAAGTAGGATGTTAGAACAAAATTATTGCTTTCCACAGTAGGATCCCATGGACAGAGGAGTGTGGTGGGCTACAATCCATGACATTGCAAAGAATCGGACATGACTTACCAACTAAACCCACACACACAATAGGATACTAACAGATGAAGACTGTAACCATAAAAATAAAGAACTATATAAGCGTAAAATTTAGAAATACAGCATTAAATAACAAAAGAAACAGTTAAAGAGCTCAAAGTAATTTGTCTGCACAGAGCCAGAACCAGGGCTGGAGAAGGCAAAGAGCTGCAATTGTTTTTCAATTTTATACATGTAATTTTTAGATTGAAATAAAAATTAAAATTCCTACTCATGCAGTTTCACATTTATCTTAACTGTGCTTCAATTTCTCTACAATTGTATGAATTTTAACTTTATTATGATCAGATAACCACATCTGTAACAAAAACTGTGTGGTATTAGTTTTCATGTTTTTTATTAAATGCCCACATAATTTTTATTGCCAGCTCTTCCATTCTTATAAGCCATTTCATATTTCTTGTAAACCATTTTATATATTTAGTTATGTTTATTATTAAGGCCTCCCAACAGGTTTTGTCATAAAACAATATGTTCACTCTCTGTTCTGGACTTTACAGTTTTACTGCTATACAAAAAAGCTTCTTTAAAAACTGGAACTATTTTATTGTTAACTTAAAATCCCAAGACAAAGTAAACAAAATATAAAAATGTCACCAGGGGTGAGACACTTGGGATAACTGAACTGTATGGTCCATTCTTAGGGACCAGTCCCATTTTAGAACGTGTCTCCTAATTCAGTGGGACAGCAGTTCTGTGTGAACCTGACTTGGAGAGTCCACAATCCTCTGACAAACATACTGCTGAGTGGCAGAATTTTTAGCTACTGAAGTCATCCTACATTTAAATAGTTGTGGCAGCATAATTACCCCTCTCAATTAAAAAGTTTACACAGGACTACAAAACTCACTGCAAGAGCCTTTAACCCTTTGTCTCACTGAACAATGACCACCTCAACACAGCTAATATTTTGCTATTTCTCGAGGGTTCCTCCCAGTAGATTATTACTATATGGGGTCACAGAGGTGACCTAAGATTTTCAAACATGTCGATAAAGTAGAGCTTCTGGTTCTAGAACTGTGCTAGCAAACCTATATGAATCTCAGCTTAATGAGATGTAAGCACTCCTCTAATGCATTCCCATCATTTGATGCTTTAATTTACAAGATGGTGAGCACTATGAAGCATGGTCAATTGTTCCCTACCTTAGCACTCAGCACATAACATGGGTGACACTTACTGAATGAATCTCTCTCTCCCACATGGTTCTGTTTTCTGCTTTAATCCCTCCAATAGCATGAAACTCACACATTGTGTTTTTAGAGAATTGTGACTATAAAAAAGATCTTTTTCTCACTGAGCCAAATTCTTAATTCCCTGCAACAACTTCTTGCTGGTCCCTGTTCTTATCCCTCTTCTATAGGAAAGCTTTTCAAATTAGGAAAAATAAAGTTCTGTCAGCACCAGACCAAATATCTCTCTTCCAATAACCATTTCTCAAAGGTTTTCAAGTATAACCTAGAACCTTCTTTTCTGGATATGTTACAATTTATCTAGAAAACTTCTAAAGCTTAGTCTGAGCTTAATAGCACTCCAAGATTAACCTTTTCTAAACCAAAGTGAATGGTGGCAGTCATTTCAGAATCCAACAGAGAACACTGGCTACTTGCCAGTTTGAGGAAGCACTGCTCCATCTGCCCTGGATGTGTAACCTCAAGACTGCCAGAGCACTGAGTGCAGGTGGACTAAGGGTGAGGTCA
Organism: Oreotragus oreotragus; assembly: GCA_006410675.1. Classification (NCBI taxonomy): domain Eukaryota; kingdom Metazoa; phylum Chordata; class Mammalia; order Artiodactyla; family Bovidae; genus Oreotragus; species Oreotragus oreotragus. The sequence continues at coordinate 7,419 of SJYX01022495.1, forward strand.
CGAGACAAACGCTGTAGTCATCACCACTGCACTCCCACTGAGCTTCACTCATTCCACATGGGGTGACAGAGCCTTCTGGAAGAACAGAGGTGCGACAGGAAGTCTTCCTATGAGAGGAAGACTTTCGACCTCCACTAATTAAGAGCTTTTTATTAGTAAAGCTGACCAAAGGTCACAGACTTTCTTGATAGACACTAGTATTTCTTAATATAGTGCTCTATCCTACCTTGGGCACACTGTTCTTCCAACTGGTATACTACTCCAACTGCCCATTACCCAAGGATACTCAGGACTAAATGCTTAAAAACCTTTAATATGCAAGAAGGTATGAAATCCTCATTAATGGGTGAACAATCTGATCCAATACACGTTGCTGTGGATGGATGAGGAGTCTAAAGGTTCGCCACTTCAGCATGTACTTGATTTGCATTGATTTAATCACATGAAAAAAATCCTGATAGTTGACAATTAACTACAACAATGTACCGAGGCTTAGAACCGTGAAGAGATAAAGGACACTAATGGAAGAGCTACAGAAGTACAAATGAAGTCTAAAGGCCAATTAACAGTATCAGTTTCTTAGTTCTGACAAATGCACCACTGTTTTTAAGACGTTAACATTGGGGAAAGCTGGGTGAAGGGTCTAGTGTAACTTTCTTTACTACATTTACAACTTTCCTATAAATGCAGTTATTCCGAAATGAAGGGGTTTTTTTTCTTTAATTTTATTGAAGTATAGTTGCTACAATATTGTATTAGTCTCAGATATACAGAAAAGTGAATTATTTTTTCAGATTCTTTTACATTAGAGGCTTTTATAAGATACTGAATATAGTTTCTTGTGCCTTTTATCTATTTTGTATCTAGTAGTGTGTGTATCTGTTAATACCATACTCCTAATTTCCCCCTTCCCCTCTTGTTCCCCACTTTGGTAACCGTAATTTCGCTTTCCACGTCTGTGAGTCTGTTTGTGGTTTGTAAATAAGCTCATGTGTATTACTGTCTAGACTGCACATATAAGTGATATCATATATTTGTCTGACTTCTTCATTTAGTATGATAATCTCTAGGTCCATCTGTACTGCAAATGGCAACATTCATTCTTTTTTTTTTTTTTTCATNTTGTGGTTTGTAAATAAGCTCATGTGTATTACTGTCTAGACTGCACATATAAGTGATATCATATATTTGTCTGACTTCTTCATTTAGTATGATAATCTCTAGGTCCATCTGTACTGCAAATGGCAACATTCATTCTTTTTTTTTTTTTTTCATTCATTCTTTTTTATAGCGAATATCTCATTTCATGTGTCTGTATGTCTACCATGTATGTAAGTAAGAGCTTCCCTGGTGGTGGAATAGTAAAGAATCCGCCTGCTAATGCAGGAGATGTGAGTTCAATCCCTGGGTTGGAAGATCCCCTGGAGAAGGAAATGGCAACCCACTCCCAGTACTCTTGCCTGGGAAATCCCATGGACAGAGAAGGCTGGTGGGCTACACTCCATAGGGGTGAAAAAGAGTCGACATGACTTAGCAACTAAACAACAATATATGTATATATTTGTGTGCATATAGACATAGATATACACACGCCATATCCTCTTTATACAGTTATATGCTGATGAATACTTAGGTTGCCTTCTTGTCTTTACTACTATAAACAGTGCTGCTGTGAACACTGGGATGCATGTTACCTTTTCAAATTAGAGTTTTCATCTTTTCTGGCTATATGCCAGGAGAAGGATTGCTGGATCACATGGTAGTTCTATTTTCAATGATTTAAGGAACTTCCATATTGTTTTCCACAATGGCTGCACAAATTTACACTCCCACCAACAGTATAGGAGGGTTCCTTTTTCTCTATACCCTCTCTAGCATTTATTATTTGCAGACTTTTTTTTTTTGCAGACTTTTTGTTGAAGCCCATTCTGACTGGTATGAGGTGAAACTTCACTGCAGCTTTGATTTGCATTTCTTTTAATAATTAGTGATGTTTTATATATTTTCATGTGCCTGTAGGCCAACTGCATGTCTTCTTCAGAGAAATGTCTATTTGGGCCGTCAAGGTTTATTTTTTAAAAATCCCTAAGATTTGATGACTGCTTCAGCAAGAATAAATCATGATTTGACAAATTCAGCAATTAACTGCTACAGTTTTGAAAAAATCAGAGACAAGACATTAAAAGGAAAGTCCACTGGACTTCATCAAACTTTAAAATTTTACTCTGGGAATTTCCTGGTGGTCCAGTGGCTAGGACTCAGTGCTTTCACTACTGGGGTTTGACCCCCAGCTAGGGAGCTAAGATCCTGCAAGTCTCATGACATGGGCAAAAACACAACTTTGCTCTGCAAAGGATCCTATTAAGAGGATGAAAAGCTATAGTCTGGGAGAAAATATTTGAAACCACATATCTGACAAAGGACTTATATCCAGAATATCTAAAGAATTCTCAAAATTCAACAGTAAAAATCTCTGATGGCTCAGACGGTAAAGCATCTGCCTACAATGCAGGAGACCTGGGTTCGATCCCTGGGTCAGGAAGATCCTCTGGAGAGGGAAATGGCAACCTACTCCAGTACTCTTGCCTGGAAAATCCCATGGACAGAGGAACCTAGTAGGCTACAGTCCATGGGGTCACAAAAAGAAGGACACAACTGAGCGACTTCAACAGTTAAAAAAAAAAAAAAAATCAATTAGAAAATGAGCAAAAGATAATAACAGACATTTCACTGAGGAGAAAATACAGATGGCAAATCAGCACATGAAAAAATGTTTAACAGTATTAACCATTAGGGAAATGCACATGAAAACCATAATGAAACATCACTGCATATTTACCAGAATGGCAAAAATAAAAAACTGGGGTAACACCTAATGCTGATGAGGATGCAGAAAAACCAGATGACTCATACATAGCTAACAGGAATTTAAAAGACCTAGTCACTGTGGAAAACTTAGGCCTTTTCTCTAAAAAGCTAAACATGCAGCTACCATAAGACCCCACAGCTGAACTCCTGGGCATTTAATCAGAGAAATGACTTAGGTTCACATAAAAAATCTGCTTGCAAATGTTCACAGTAGCTCTATTTGTAATAGCCTAAAACCAAAGACACCCAGATGTTCAACAAGTTAAAGAAACTTGTGGTACATCCATATCAAGGAATATTATTCCAAATAATACTGCTGTACCAGCAATGAACATGGTACATGTAACAACACAGATGAACTCCAGGGAATTATGCTGAGTGAAGAAAGTCATACATAATACGATTCCATCACATAACATTCTTAAAATGATAAAATCGTGGAAAAAGAAAATATATTAGCAGTTGCTAAGGGAGAGGGGTGGGTAAAGGAGGAGATACAGGGAGGTGGCTGTGGGCAGAAAAGGGTAGGCAGCACATGGGGGGCACTCTGGTGGCAGAACTACTATGCATCTTGTCTATGTAGTGGCCACATGAATCCACATGCAGTACACACACTAAATATACACACACAAACACACCCCACATATACATACAAATGAATGCACGTAAAATGGGTGAAATTTGAATAGGCAAAATGGGTGAAAGGCATACAAATCTCTCTGTATTATTTCTCTCTCTCTCTCTCTCTCTACACACACAGCAGGAGAATTCAATTACCACACACACACCAGGAATAGGCAAAATGGGTCAAAGACATACAAATCTCTCAGTATTATTTCTCTCTCTCTACACACACACCAGGAGAATTCAATTACCACACATACACACACAAAAACACACCAGGAGAATTCAATTACCTACCAGGGGCTTATTCTCATTGAGGTCCAGCTTTATAAGAAATTACGTCTTATATCTGCAGCACCTAGACTACTTGGCTTGATAGAGCAATATCTTGATAATCTCATGTTCACTACTTTCAGCCATTTTAGAAAAGAAACATGGACTCTTAACCTAATTACAATAAATACAGGTAACCAACAGAACCCTACTTACTTTTGTACACTGTGTAGCAGGCAAGAGGTCAACAAACACCTTGAGGTCTGTGAAACAACAAGGTTTATCCCCAAACTTTTTAAAATACTGGAACATTAATTCCTCTGGATCACCTAAGAGAGAAGAGAGTAAAATATCACTAAATAATTCATGGACTAAGGAAATTTCTAATTTAAGTGATAAGTCTGATTTGAGAAACATTTATTTCAATTAAATGAAAATTTTGCTTCACTGAGAATGAGGATGACAATGAGGGCCAGAAGATGGCTTGCTAGTTTAAAAATAAACGAATACTTGAAAAAGAAGTTGAATCTTACCAACTCAGTTATTACACTGAGGAAACGTGAAGTTTTTCATTCATTTAACAGTTTAAATAGTTAAAAAGTTTTCATTAAACTTTAAATACTTGAGTCTATACACAAGCATTAAACAAATATGCTTCTCTCCAGTTCTTGAACTACTTAACAAATATTAAATAAATATTAACTGCATGAAAGATAATCTTTGTTAACAGGCACACCAACAAAAGAGAAAGTCAATGGGAAGAGCCATGGGCCAATAACTCCAAAGTCACAATGTAAAATTTAAATCTGGATATGCAGAAAGCTATTAGCTTATTTTATTTTTCCTCAAATTAAAAATAAAAATAATAAAAGTAGAATGCTCTCAAATTGAAGTAGATTTAGGAAGCAGAGATTTTTAATAAGATCTCTGTAAGATTTCAGGCCTCAGTTCCTTCTGTTCCTAGCAACAGAGATTCCATAGCTTTAATCAGATTCTCACAGGTCTCTGTGATCCAAAAGAAACTAAGAATCACTCACTAGTAAGAAAAATACAAAAACTTCTGCGTGTGGAGATTCAGTTCAGTTCAGTTCAGTCACTCAGTAGTGTCCAACTCTTTGCGACCCCATGAATCGCAGCACGCCTTGTCCCCTTTGTCAAGAGCGGCTTTCTGTGCTGGCCTCCAGCTGGCTTCAGAGTTTCAGTTTAGAGCCTGTCTGGCCTTGTCTCCTCCATCAAGAGAGTTGAGCTGTAATTACTATGGATAAAATTCCATCTCTAGAGCAAATTTAAGTTTTACATTATTGTCAAAATGAATTATCTATATATTCTTTGGAAATGTTTAATTTTTTTAATCCAGGTAGATGAGTTTCTTGCAATGACGGATGAACAGAAAACAGCATTAAAGTGGCAATTTCTTTTGGAAAGAAGCAAAATTTATTTAAAAGTTAGTGCATTTTATAATAATACTATATAAACAATATAGTATAATATAAATAATAATATTCTATATATTCAATTAATATGAAAATCCCAGAGTATGACCTAGTAAACTAGGGAATTTGTTATTTTTAATAATGTTCAATTCCCAAATGTGCAGAAGGGTTTGGCTACCATAGAAACAGTGAAAGTAATCAAGTTTTTTCATATAGCATAAAGAATTACAAGGCTTCCCTGGTAACTCAGCAGTAAAGAATCTGCCTGCAATTCAGGAGACAAAGGAAATGCAAGTTCTATCCCTGGGTTGGGAAGATCCCTTGGAGGAGGGCATGGCAACCCACTCTAGTATTCTTGCCTGGAGAATCCCATGGACAGAGGAGCCTGGCAGGTTACAGTCCATAGGGTCACAAAGAGTTGGACACAACTGAAGTGACTAAGTGGACACATACACACAAGAATTACAAATGACACAAAAGAAGAAGACCAACAAAGAAAATATCCATTAATGTTAACATCAAGGCTAGACACTGGGCTATAGAGTCAGAGCTGGGTGTCCCTGCCCCCATGGGCAGTGATCCTCACTTCAGTGAGTCGTATTCAACAGCATAGTTACATGCTTATGTGGTGGGGTGATAGAGACTCAGTCTGAATCCCAGTTCCACCATTCCTCAGCCCATGTGACCTTGGGGAGGTTAATTCTCTAAGCCCATAATCTGCTGTGATCCTACAACTCTGACCAGAGCAGATTCCCATAGCAATAGTAACACTCCAGTGTTGGAAGGGCACAGGATCTTAGTGTTAAAGATGTAAAACGGGCAGTGGGATAAACTCACCTTATATTGCAAATGAGGAAAATAGGACAAGAAATGTTGCTTCTTGCCCGAAGTCAGAGGTGAGATAAGGCTACCATTTATATTATTGCAGATATTTTCTCTTCACACTCTAAAACATTTTCAAGCTCTTAAGTGAGTTATACCTGTCAATATTTATGGTACTAGAACTTAATATTGAGGAAAACTTTAAATGTATTCACGAGCACACAGTCTTTTAGCAGTCAGAATTGCTATCATCTCATGTCAGGTAGCCTCTTGAAACTACAGTGCACTCTGGTGAAAGAATGAGAGTAAGAAAGGCAGACAGCAATCTCACATTATTATGAAGATACCTTTGATCAAGGAGAACCTGAAAGAGAACACTGGGTCTGCTCCACCTCAGCTCTGAAGTAGGTTTTCTCATTTCCCAGTGGCTCCTGCCCTTGGAGCCTCAAGCATATCTGAACAGATCGCACACCCAGAGTCACCAATGGCCTTACCAGCATTTCTAGGACCTTGGTTTGAGAATACCCTATCTCTTCCACCACGAGCATGGATCGTCCCAAATACTGTACTCTGTTCCCAGGTCAGAATATACTCAGATCCCTGCCCGGCTGTATGGTTTCCTTCCAAACAACAGGTACCAGTTGCTGTGAGTTTCATAAATTTAAATTCATGACACTCTGCCTATAGTTTCCCAAACTGAATTCAAATATAACAACTGCTCTCAAGTTTGTACCTTTCCAAGGAATATGTTAGAAAGATACTTGTCAGGAACTTCCCTGGTCGTTCAGTGGCTAGGTCTCTGTGCTCCCAAAACAGGGGTCCTGGGTTCAATCCCTGGTCTAGAAACTGGATCCTACATGCCACAGTTTGGATGCTATAACTAAAGATTCCACATGTTGCAACTAAGATGTGAGTCAGCCAAATAAATAAATAAATGTCTTAAAAAAAAGATATTTGTCAGATTTAACAAAGATTTAAAGCAGATAGTGATTATATCACAAAATGTAATAAGGATTATGAGACAAATATAATTTAACTTTTTATGAAAGAGTTAGAATATGTAATTAAAAAAATAAGAACTTACATTTCTTGGCAAATAAGATAAAAACAAAGGATTTCCATATAGAACATTTTGTGTATTTATCATATTTCAATAGAAAATAATGGCTACTTAAAATAATTCATTTGGAGGGATTTCACACTGTTACTCATTTTAATGTTTTTAAAACATATAGTGTCACAAAATGTAATCAAGATTATGAGACTCATACAATTTCAATTGTTATAAATCAGAACATGTAATTTAAAAATTTAATTGTCATAAGTGTGACGTCATTATTCATAAACTGTGTCATGATATCGGATCTGCTCTAACAGACCCCATCACTGCTGCGTGTTCATGTCTGTCATAGCTGGTGGTCTGAACACACTTTAAGTCCTTTTTCTACCTGTTGGATTTGATATCTCAACTTTCTTACCTGAGAGAAAGGTCATGAAAAAATGACTTGGATCCTTACAAAATTACTGTCAGAAACCAGATCCATAATCTTTCTCCCGACTTTAGCTGAGACTGGAACTCCTTCCATTGTCTTACAACTTTAATTGAAGTTTTTGTTCACATCTTAAACAAAACTCATTGCTGTTCTCTGTTTGTGGTCATTGGTTTTCAGTTTTATATACCAGGTGATTTAAAAAACTCTCTCTTTTTTCTCCTTCCAGTTTTTTATATCACACAGAGCGAGGGGTGGACTGAGAGTGAGTGTGCTTTCGTGTAAGCTTGCAGATCCTATTGAGGCAAGTAGGAACTTGTCTGGACAAGGAAATGTTCAAAACTAGATACAGTTTTAAACTCTGGAAAAGAATATGCATTTTTAACCACCTTGAAAGTGGGAAATGAGTTTGAAAATTACAGATAAAATTTTATCTTGTTCAAATGTGGTAAGACTGTTCCTGTAAATTGTCATTTTGTTGCCCCCTAAAGTTGACTCCAGGTGAATCCTAAAATCTCCCTCTTATTTAAGCTCATTTCTTAGAAGCCTTTTTCTATTGGCTTGGCCCTCTCTCTTCCCAAGCTGGAAAATGTTTGCATGAATTAATAAACAAGTTTACTCTTTCCCACAAACACAATGATTTATTTTCTTAAACCCCGTTCCCCTCTGACTTGTCTTCTGGGAGAAAGATCAGAACCTCCACAAACGCCTTGGCCCCGTCTCAGACCACTTGGCTGGAGCTGATGGGCGTGGACGGCACGTTCTCCCTGGGCCAGGTGGGGACAGCAGACGTCCACGGGCAATGCTGTGCAGCTGCTTTACATGCTGTAGACCTTTTCTAATCTGTTGCCTTCTCTGATGACACATCAGAGCTAGCCAAAGCTTGTGAAGGCTTGCTGACTCAGGCTTGACACTTGTGTGTCTGAATCAATTGGGAGGAGATCAGCTTCAAAAGTTTCATGAGCAGTGCTGAGTCCTGGGAACTTGCAGGCGTGGGAGACTTCTTAGCTTTGACTGGACACGGCCCCACTCCAGCTGCCTTTGCAGCAGCCCCAGAGCACTCTACTCAGCCCACACCATCTCCAGTCACTGGTCTCTTGCTTCAAGGCACAGACCCGTCACCACGGTCAGTGTTGATCCAAGGTGTGGGAGGTTTGGCCAACGTAATTTGAGTCCGGCAATTTAAAGATCACCACCCACCACCCACCTCCCACCACAGGAGTGGTAAAAAGAAAAAGTAAGTATACGAAATTCCTTTGTAGGTCTGGTGTTCTGGTGTTGGGAGATAAACTTATCTTGTTGTAGGGTTTTCTCTGGCTTTTATCATGTGCAACCATGGGGGATGGACATAAGTTGACCCCCAGTGTGCCGAAATTATGGTGATAAATGAAGTAATGAAGGATGTGACCATAGGTATGCAGATATCAAGTGTACTTGATGAAGGGCTTCTTTCCTTTCCCCTGTGGGGAGGGGGTGAGTGTGTTTATCAGGGTGACTGTGAGGGTGGACAGGGAGGGAAGGAAGGCAGGAAAGAGAGCTGTGAGAATGCTTGGCCCAAACAATGTGTCCAGAGCTGCTGTGTCAGGCCTGCTAGGGCCCTGACCTCAAGCAGCATGCCCCAGAGTGCCAACACCTGGGCCAGCATTCCCAGAGCAGGCACATATGCAGTGCCCAGGGGCCCTAACCAAGGCCTATGAGGGCTCTGTGTGACCTCCTTACTGCTACCATGGTAACCTCTCAGTCCACTAGCATTTAACCAAGGAGACACCATGCCTGTCACAAGAGGGACATCACAGTCACTCATTTCTTTTGATAAAATAGGAATCTATAGAGCTAGCTGTCAAGCTGCACTGAATCAGAAGTGCTTCACAAGGCTTAACACATTTACGGAATGAAGGCTACAAACTGTCAACATCTAAAATTGGGCTTTTTTTAGCTGAATACAGGCACTTAAACAAGTAAAAGAAAGAAGCATTCTGCCCTGTCAACACAAAGTCCACACCCCCTCTGCCCAGAATCTGCTTTTCTACTGCTCTCCAGAAGCTGCTCTTCCTGATCCTAGTGACTTTGATCTGCATATTCTGTATTGCTTTATAAACAGTTGGATGACTCTGATCTTCTATGAGTGGTTCATTTAAGCACAATATTCCTTTCCTAATTCTGCTTTGGTAAGGATTTTGTTTTGTTTTACAATATGCTGTACATACATTTATCTACCTTTTACTCTTCTTGAGGAACCTGGAGCTGTTTTTGTTTTTTAAAAAAACATTTGTTTGGCTGCATTGGGTCTTAGTTGTCTCGTGTGGGATCAGGCTCCTTACTTGTGCCATGTGGGCTTTGTTGCCCCACAACATGTGGGATCCTAGTTCCCTGACCAGGGACCCAGCCCATGTGCCCTGCATTGCAAAGCAGATTTTTAACCACTGGGGAAGTCCTCGTTTTTGCTTTTAAAATATTTTTATTATAAAGTTTCACATGTTTATTGTAGAAAAATTAGAGGAAGTAATAGATAACTTCTCCCCCCAAAAGAAAGATAAAGAAAAGAAAACCCATAATCTCCAGTCCCAATTTTTTTAAACTGGTAGGAAACATTCTTTTATTATGCATTAAAAAAAAAAACTATGGTAAAATACACATCACAAAAAATTTATCATTCTAACCATTTTTAACAGTATGATTTGAGTGGCAATAAGTACATTCACAATTTTGTATAAACATCACCACTCTCTATTCCAGAAGATTTTAATCATCACAAATTGAAATTCTGTACTCATTAAGATACAATAACTCCCATTTGCCCCTACCCTAGTCTCCGGCAGTCTGTAATGTACTCAGTCTCTATGAATCTAACTATTCTAGGTACACATGGAATCATACAGTATTTGTCCTTTTGTGTCTACCTTGTTTTTCTGAGGATAGTTTTCAAAGTTCACCCATATTACGATGAGTCAGAATTTCATTCCTTTTTGTGGCTGAGTAGTATGTATGAATTGGATAAATTCACCACCTTTTGTTTGTTTATTCATGTCTTGGTGGACAGTTGGGCTGTATCACCTTTTGGCTATTATGATTAGCTAGCCATGGCTGCCATGAACATTTGTGTACATGCATTCCACATTTCTGTGTCTTTCCTGACTTTTTAAAAAATCATCTCTCTATCCATCTTTCTATGTTAATGCATGGGATTTATAAAATTAAACCAAAAATATGATTTACAAATACAGGTTATACTATAATCTACTTTTATACTTAATAATTTATCATAAACTTTTCATGCTATTAAATATTCTACATAGTTTCAATGACTGCCTATTTTTTTTATTATATGAGCATAGGATAGTGAATGGCTTACCAGGTGGCTCAGTTCAGTTCAGTTCAGTCGCTCAGTCATATCCGACTCTTTGCGACCCCATGAATTGCAGCACCCCAGGCCTCCCTGTCCATCACCAACTCCCGGAGTTCACACAGACTTGCATCCATCGAGTCAGTGATGCCATCCAGCCATCTCATCCTTGGTCGTCCCTTTCTCCTGCCCCCAATCCCTCCCAGCATCAAAGTCTTTTCCAATGAGTCAACTCTTCGCATGAGGTAGCCAAAGTACTGAAATTTCAGCTTTAGCATCAATCCTTCCAAAGAAATCCCAGGGCTGATCTCCTTCAGAATGGACTGGTTGGATCTCCTTGCAGTCCAAGGGAATCTCAAGAGTTTTCTCCAACACCACAGTTCAAAAGCATCAATTCTTTGGTGCTCAGCCTTCTTCACAGTCCAACTCACATCCATACATGACCACTGGAAAAACCATAGCCTTGACTAGATGGACCTTAGTCGGCAAAGTAATGTCTCTGCTTTTGAATATGGTATCTAGGTTGGTCATAACTTTTCTTCCAAGGAGTAAGCGTCTTTTAATTTCATGGCTGCAATCACCATCTGCAGTGATTTTGGAGCCCCCAAAAATAAAGTCTGACACTGTTTCCACTGTTTCCCCATTTATTTCCCACGAACTGATGAGACCATATGCCATGATCTTCGTTTTCTGAATGTTGAGTTTAAGTTCAAGCCAACTTTTTCACTCTCCTCTTTCACTTTCATCAAGAGGCTTTTTAGTTCCTCTTCACTTTCTGCCATTCTGCATGGTGTCATCTGCATATATGAGGTTATTGATATTTCTCCCGGCAATCTTGATTCCAGCTTGTACTTCTTCCAGGCAAGAGTTTCTCATGATGTACTCTGCATATAAATTAAATATCAGGGTGACAATATATAGCCTTGATGTACTCCTTTTTCTATTTGGAACCAGTCTGTTGTTCCATGTCCAGTTCTAACTGTTGCTTCCTGACCGGCATATAGGTTTCTCAAGAGGCAGGTCAGGTGGTCTGATATTCCCACCTCTTTCAAAATTTTCCACACTTTATTGTGGTCCACACATTCAAAGGCTTTGGCATAGTCAATAAAGCAGAAATAGATGTTTTTCTGGAACTCTTTTGCTTTTTCCATGATCCAGTGGATGTTGGCAATTTGACCTCTGGTTCCTCTGCCTTTTCTAAAACCAGCTTGAACATCTGGAAGTTCATGGTTCACATATTGCTGAAGCCTGGCTTGGAGAATTTTGAGCATTACTTTACTAGCGAGTGAGATGAGTGCAATTGTGTGGTAGTTTGAGCATTCTTTGGCATTGCCTTTCTTTGGGATTGGAATGAAAACTGACCTTTTCCAGTCCTGTGGCCACTGCTTAGTTTTCCAAATTTGNTATTGCTGAAGCCTGGCTTGGAGAATTTTGAGCATTACTTTACTAGCGTGTGAGATGAGTGCAATTGTGTGGTAGTTTGAGCATTCTTTGGCATTGCCTTTCTTTGGGATTGGAATGAAAACTGACCTTTTCCAGTCCTGTGGCCACTGCTTAGTTTTCCAAATTTGCTGGCATATTGAGTACAGCACTATCATAGCATCATCTTTCAGGATTTGAAATAGCTCAACTGGAATTCTATCACCTCCACTAGCTTTGTTCGTAGTGATGCTTTCTAAGGCCCACTTGACTTCACATTCCAGGCTGTCTGGCTCTAGGTGAGTGATCACACCATCGTTATTATCTTGGTTGTGAAGATCTTTTTTATATAGTTCTTCTGTGTATTCTTGCCCCCTCTTCTTAATATCTTCTGCTTCTGTTAGATCCAAATCATTTCTGTCCTTTATTGAGCCCATCTTTCATAGCAAACCACTCTGCATGAAATGTTCCCTTGGTGTCTCTAATTTTCTTGAAGAGATCTCTAGCCTTTCCTATTCTGTTGTTTTCCTCTATTTCTTTGCATTGATCGCTGAGGAAGGCTTTCTTATCTCTTCTTGCTATTCTTTGGAACTCTGCATTCAGATGCTTGTATCTTTCCTTTTCTCCTTTGCTTTTCACTTCTCTTCTTTTCACAGCTATTTGTAAGGCCTGCTCCAACAGCCATTTTGCTTTTATGCATTTCTTTTCCTTGGGGATGGTCTTGATCCATGTCTCCTGTGCAATGTCATGAACCTCAGCCCATAGTTCATCAGACACTCAATCTATCAGATCTAGTCCCTTAAATCTATTTCTCACTTCCACTGTATAATCATAAGGGATTTGATTTAGGTCACAAATCAAATGAGCTACCCCATGTCCAAGTTCAGGGGTGGCAGCCGAATGGAGTTATCTCACATCCAAGGTCAGGGGCGGCAGCCGAGAGTGCCAGGCTGCGACAGCACAGGAGCACCCAAGAGGAGCTTCCCCTACCCGAGGCCAGGGGTGCCGGCCAGAAGGAGCGACCCCATGTCCAAGGAGCAGTGGCTGCACTGGTGACTGAGGGCCTAGAGGAGCTATTTCACATTCAAGGTCTGGAGAGGCAGTGGTGAGGAGATACCCCTCGTCCAAGGTAAGGAGCAGTGGCTGCACTTTGCTGGAGCAGCCGTGAAGATGTACAATGTCACGAACCTCCATCCATAGTTCATCAGGCACTCTATCTATCAGATCTAGTCCCTTAAATCATTAGACAAATCCAACTTATAAGATTCAGGTGGGTGAGAGGGAAGAGGAAGACAGGAGATGAATATAACAGCAAGTGTGAAAGCAGGTCCAAATAGTTTTCTTTCCATCTTTGGAAAGAGAGCTTTTTTTTTTTTTTTGCCTGCACCATACAGCTTGTGGGATCCCACTTCCTCAACTTGGGATTGAACCCAGGCCCCCTGAAATGGAAGGAGAGTCCTAACCACTGGACCACCAGGGAAATCTGAAAAAAACAATTCTTTGAAATATATTTTAACAATATTTTGCTGAAAGTCACATGAACAATTTTCATTTGCAATTCAGGAAAAAATACAAACTAAAGTGACTGAGGTAGACCCAAAGAAAGAAGTCAACATGGAATACAAAACTGGCTGTGAATAATCGACATACAGAATGACAGAGACAGCCAGGTAATTTTAGAATAAACTGCAGAGAACACTATTACATGATTAGAAGGGAAAGAGATGTTCTAGGATAGGTTTTAGGTACTGAAAAGTGCTCATCATCTGAGGACAACTGGTCCCTAAAAAAACCCTCTTAATCAAGTTTTAATGAGAACCAAATGTCTATAATGATGAATGGGGTGGGGAGGGGGGGAAAGGTTCTTTGGAGCTTTGTGTTAAAAAAAAAAAAGAAACTGAAAATGTTTTTAAAGTTCATGATCCTAAGCCTAACAAAATTTAGGGTNTCTTTACAACCTGTCTCTTATACACATCTAGATGTGTATAAGAGACAGGGTGGGGAGGGGGGGAAAGGTTCTTTGGAGCTTTGTGTTAAAAAAAAAAAAGAAACTGAAAATGTTTTTAAAGTTCATGATCCTAAGCCTAACAAAATTTAGGGTATAATTAAAACTAAAGCTAATTCTAATTCTTAATATGAGCAGATTTTGGTTGGGAATAGTGCTTTTTTCCCATAAAACTGTGAACTTATACAATATGACCACATTCACTCTTCTGCAGTAAGCTAAACAAGAACCATTTTACAAAAACATCTACGCACTTCATCAAATTTTCTGAAGGTCTCTCTTAATCCTCTACTATCCAAATCATTCTTTTCTCCCATCTTGTCATTATACTTACAAATTTTCTCAACTGTTAACTGCTCTAATTTGGCCAGAAGTTATTTTGTCAATGTTTTTGTGAGTGCTTAGAGCAGATTTTCAAGAAATTCATTCATTCATTTCTTGAAATTCTCAAACTTTTACAGAACTGGCTATTTTACTTTGAAATTTATTTTTATATTATTGTTAGGTCAGCAAAAGAATGCCTGACAAAGACTCTGATGGCATAGAGAGAAATGTTAAAGTTAAGCCAAGTTGCATGTGTAACTGAGGCCTAATTTTATTAGTGGTCCATTCATCAGTAATTCTTTTCAGGTTATGAAGACATTTGCTTTGCAAAACACAACTTTATACTGTAGGCCTCAGAGAACTGATACCGCCCTTGGGTACCGAGTGTGTCCCTATCCCTTCTCCATTGTTCCCAAATATTATTACAGCTTCTTACCCAGTTTGTACTCATCATTAAAACCTTGACGTCGTAAACGTCTAATCAGCTCCAGTTTAGCTAGATGTGGTCCTCGGAGATGGCGAGAATTTTTAGATTCTTCTGTTATCCGATCTTCTATAAACCTCACAGCTTCTTCTGCAGAATAATGTACTTCTCCTTCTAAAGAGCTGGGTATAAACACATGAAAAAGGTATTTTGTGCCTCTATTGTTCTGTGCCAAAACCTACAAGTCAAGCCAAACTGATTTCAAGAAACAAATTAAAAATAACAAAAAGTATCTGATAACAATAAAACAATACAAATGAGAATAAAAGCTATGAGCATATTCTGATGGTTAGTATAACACATGATTCCTCCCAGTTCTGGCATCTGATTATTACAGAGACTAACCACCTCTACTGCTTTCTTAAAAAAACATCATTTATATATTTTGCATATATAAACTACTACCCCATTAAACATGAAAGTAAATTTTGGTGCTAAGAAAATGAGTCTGAGAAAAATTAGAGACTTAGTTAATATTATAAAGTAAGCATCATTTCATAATTGGTTATCATGAATCCTATTTCCTTATTCACTTTTTTAAAAGATCCTATTTATGAATACTGTCTGTAATAGCCCCCAAAACAGCAATCAGCAACAATATAAGTACCCATCAACAGGAGACAGACAGAATGAATTTCGTACATTTCTAAAACGGAGTTCTCTTAAGTCACTAAAAAGAATTAATCAAATCTGTGTTTACTATATGTGGAAAGACACCCAAGATACATTTTAAGGCGGGAGAATATCAAGTTGTAAATCATTACATCTAAAAGAATTTCATTTTTATGTTAGATAAGAATAGTTATGTTAGTATAATATAAATAAATTTGGAAAACACCAAAGTCTTTTTCAAATAAATCTGGAAGATATCAAACTATTATCAATCATATGTCAATCATATCTAGGTAAAACTGGGGGAAAAAATATCCTGGGATGATAGGGTAATTAAGAACTAACATTTTTCACACCATATGTTTCTGTCCTAATTCAGGATTTTTACAATGGACATGTATTTATTTTAAAATTTTAGAATGGAAAAAAAAAATCTTTCTTTGAAAGAGATACATTATTGAGACAGAAAATTCAATTAGGCTTATAAGGAAATCCTTCTGCTACAACATATTAAAAAGTGCTGTAAAAAAAAAGAAAGAAAGAAAGAAAGAAAAGAAAAAGTGCTGTAATTCAGGAAAAAAGACAACTTACTGTTCACCTTCAGCAGGAGGAGTCCAGGCCTCTTCAATCAGTCGAAAGACAGAATCGAAATAAGTCAGATAGAACTGCCAGTCATCTGAGCTAAAATCAGATTGAATGGTGCACACAGGATTAAACCCAAGTTGTGACAAACCTGCCTGAGGAACCATGATACTCAACTTATGTTCTAAGTGATATTTTAGTCTTCATTAGGAGAAATCCAATCTTCCCTCTGGGTTTCTTCTACAGCCCTTCTACAGCAGCAACTCCAAAGGTATTTTCAAGGTCAAACACTTCTAAGAAGCTATTTTTTCCTTCAGTAAAATAACCAGGTCTAAAAACCTAATATTCTTTATAGAAAACCCGCCACAGTGCTCCCTAGGTGGGCTGGGGGGAGACCAATACTTAGTTTAACAAATTAATGAATTTTCAGCATTCATTCTAAATACTCAGCATCCTGGTGGCAAGTTTCTCTATACCTCTTTACTGAAAGATGAAGGCTCATCAAAAACTTTTTTAAAATATCCAGGACACACAACTAAAGGACTTCACTTTATGCCCAGAAATCTCAAAACATATAGTCCAAAAAAATCAAAAAGCCCCCCCTCTACTCTCATAGTCCAAGAAGCAAATACTTACTTTTTCAGTAAGAGGCGCCGAGAAAGGGCGTTACACTCTGGCCACCTGCTCAGTTTCTTATACATAGCCATGCATTTATTTTCCCGACTCTGAATCTCACTTGTCAACTTCTCTACAATTAAAAGTAATAAAAGCTAGTAAGCTGGTTTCATTTTCACTCAGAAGTCAGAATAAAGTCCAAATACAAGAAGGAAACTGCCACATGTTCTTAACATTCACTCTCTCAGAAAATGGGGTCACCGTTAGACACAAAGTTCTACCTCACTAAAGGTTATTTTCCTGAAAAGAAAAATGGTATATTTCTGATATAAACTTTTAAATCCTGTTTTCCTATAAAATAAAAGAATCCAGAACATATTGAGTTGAAGATCTAGTATATGGATACACATAAAATCCCAAGAGTATCTGAGGACTTGTATATTTAGACCACAGACTCACCATCCACACACTTTCAAAACATTGAATAAGCTTGGACTTGAACAAGATGAGAAAGGGGAGTTGTTAGGAGGAAGATTAAAAGAAAAGAAATGAATCAAATTCTTCCAACAGCTGGGCACAAAAAAACTAGGATTAAATTTCTGACCAAATTATATCTGCCCTTTTCTTTTAAAACAGTTTAGCAGATTAAGCAGATTAAGGATGCCAACAATTACATTATGAATTTTCTATAGAAAATTTAAACTTTATCCACAGAACTACAACCTAATTGAATAAAAATACAAAGTTGACTTCTACTCACCTGCAAGGAGGCCAAAGTTAGAAAGTAACATTAAAAATAAAAACAAAACTCTTCCTACATTTTATGTAATTAAAATAGTTAAAACTATCAGTTACTGCTATGGTTTTAGTAAAGGATATACATTACTTGTATGAAACAAAATCTTTTTCATGGCTGGACCTAGTGAGAGTTATGAGGCCATAAAAGAAACTGACCATAAAGTCACAATTAAAAACCAGAGTTGTCAAAACAATAACTGCATTCCCATCAATTTCGCCTAAGGAAATTAAAGATGTGTAAATATTTAGGAAACAAATTGTTATAAATGTCTAAAAACAGAGAAATAGTTAACACCATCTATGAAGTTCACACAAATAAATTTTCCAACAAAAAGGAAAAAAGTATTTTCACAACAACAGAAAAGAGCTCTAACTTCTTTAACATGTAAAGTGCTCTTGCAAATCAAAAAGATTAACCAAATTTTTAGAAACAGGAAAGACTACGGAAAAGCAACTCAGAGAAGAAGAAAACATTAATGATTTTTAAACAATTGAAAAAATAATTATGCTCCCTTGTGGCTAAATAAAAACTGTTAAGGTATGTTTTAGCTAACTGAAAAACAAAATGTTTGATAATATAGATGGGTAAGTATGTAAAGAAACAGACCCTCAATTACCTCCTAATTTTCCTCTGATAACATCCAAGGCTTCCTGGTACTTTCCCAAACGTTCCAGGATCATATAATAAAGTTCAACCTTATAGAAAAAAAACAAAAAGTGTAACCACTGAAACTTTTCAATAATAGAGATATGTGATTTATATGTTTTTGAAAAGCTGTCCAATAGAAAAGAACACTATCTTCAAATAAGATGCAATTATCAAATAAGATGCAATTAACAGTGAGAATCAGGCAACAGTATCTCCCCTATCTGTGTGTGTCTCAACAGAGAACACCTGCTGGAAGCATGCAAGAAACAACAGCTCCTTCATCCACTACACCTAGGCTGGGGAGTTCCACAGCTTCGCGTTTACACAAAAGACAAGAGTGAGGATCTAGTTCTCTACAGGGAATAAAGCAACAATTCAGAATGTTGTAACAGTTATCAAAAACAGGCAAATACAAAAGTGGGGTTTAAATTACTCACTTCAGCCTCTGCTTCTATCTTGTCCTCTTTCACCATTTTTTCTACCATTCTCTCAGCGAGGGGCAGAAACATTGTTTTTGAGAGGTTTTCATCCTGTGCTGATATAGACTGGAGGAGAAAGATAAATGTTTCATTCAAATTTCTTCTCTGTTTGCACTATTTATATTATCAACATACAGACTATTATTGTGACTCTGGCCCATAATTAACAAACCACAATGTCAAATATCAGACCTAATTTGAATTTACCAAGAAGATACATTAGAGATGGTTTGCTTTACAAGAGATTTCTTAAGATTTATTATCTTACACATTCTTGAAACAGTTTCTACAATATGACCTAACTTTTATATAGGTCATTCAGACATTTTTCTTGAAATATATTAAGGGGGGTTACGTTTATATTGTTTATTATAAACTGTACCAAGCATTTGAAGAGAAAAGCTTTTGCAATGTCTTCTTGAGATGTTCACATATTATAAAGGAAATGCCAATTTCTTATTTTTATGGCACAGCTTACTTTAACAGCTACAGTTGCCTCAGACTGATCATTAAAACTGATACATGATATTAATCATTTTAACATTGCTGAAGATTCTGCTGCGAGCTCATCTGCCTCCTGTGCTTATCTGCCTCCTGTAAACAACCTTTCAGAGTAGTTATTATGCTTATTTTACAGATAAACTAAGGTTAAAAAGACTTCCCAACAGCTCAAGACATGGGGTAAAGCCAGTATCTGAAAAGCAGACTAGTCTGAGCCTCTCTGTTCTAAACTGCTACATTTTAACACCTTCCTTCCCATCCTCTCATACAGTTTCTTATTTTGTCCTCAAAGTGGCCCTGGGAGATAAGCATCTCCATTAGGCCAAAGAGCTGACTGAGGCTCAGAAAGAAGTGACAAAACAAGGTCACCCAGTTCAATGATCTGTTCACTAACCAACAACAGCAAACATTTCCAGGCTCATACTTGATCAAGTAACCTAGTAATAGATCTAAGGTTAAGGGGAAATACACTGTGTGTTACAGACAAATAAACCAATATATAAACTCATAAAGAATACCAAAACTCCTCAATTCAAAAAAATCACCTGACAGTGTATCAAGTCCCTGTTTGACACATGTTGCAACACATTACCCAAGATGTTCAGAGGACACATTAAGGACAATTACTATACACAAAAATAAAAACAAATCTCAATCCCATTCTGAATGCCATACTCACTTGCATAATTAAGCTCATCACAGACCAAAAGTAGTAAGGGTTTTTGGGGACAATCTTATATAGAGCCATGCCAGCCTGAAAGACAGAGAGCCATAAATATTTTGTTTAGAAAACATCAGACAGAGAGCAGTTAATGATATGTGGTAAGAAGTTTCCAAGGAAAATAACCACGTTTACATATGTCAGTTACTGTAAGTGCCTAGTAACTTGATGGATATGCTCTATAGGTTAACAAGAGAGGTAATCAAAACGGTGAATTTTTACAAGATCAGGAATGATATTTCACCTTTTAAAGCACATTTTCTCAAATTGAAGCCCAATGTTCCTAGAGAATACTGCATTCCAATATAGTTCTCGTAGACTACCAAGCAAAAACAAATGTGGCTTATGACTATATATCAATAAAAAAAACTTTACTGAAGCCACTGCACTAATCAATTATAGTAAAATAAAAAAATACAGCATATTTAAACTTCAAAGTTAGACAAAATTACTCTGACATCATTCAAGAAATAATTCTTAGGTTAGGAAAATATTCAAGTTCTTTTAAGATACCATTAATTAGAATTGAACCCTTTCATTGTATAATGTATAATACTCAAATACTTAAAAGCAGAAACATGGCATAAAGGAGCAAAAATATATTCATGTAAAATTGGGAATCTGTCCATAATTGCCTGATTAGTAATCAATGCTAAGAACTTGGTCAGCTAATTATCACAGTTACTATTGAAAAAAATACATGGAGCCCCCATTACATTAAGTGGAAGAATACAAAGATTGAGTCCTGATCCCCAAGGCACTTAAAAGCTAGGGAAAAAGACAAACATTCAGACAACTAAAACTATTCTTGCCAATAAGAATAAACATCCTATATGGGGAAATTCCCTGGCAGTCTAGTGGTTAGGACTCAGCACTTCAGTACTGGGGACGGGGTTTGATCCCTGGTCAGGGAACTAATAAGATCCCACAAGCCACCGAAAAAAACAATCACAAACAAAAAAACATCCTATACAGACACAAACACCATGCTAGGGTGTTTCCAGGGGCTTGCCAGGTGGTCGAGCAGCAAAAGAATTCGCCTGCTATGCAGGAGACGCAGGAGACTTCGCCCCTGGGTCAGGAAGATCCCTTGGAGGAAGAGATGGCAACCCACTCCAGTAGTCTTTCCTGGGAAATCCCTTGGACAGAAGGGCCTGGCAGGCTACAGTCCATGGGATTTTCTAAGAGTTGGACATGACTTGGCGACTAAACAACAGGGCGTTTCCAAGGAAAACAAGGTTAATAAGTTTGTTTATTCCTTTTTATTTTTTTAAGGAAAAGCAGAGAAGAGCCTTCTCCAAAGTAGCAGTCTTTCAGATGGAACTTGAAGGTCAAACACAATGTCTAAAAGCAAAGATGTGGGGGTAAAAATACATATGATCATTTGGAGTGAATGAATTTCTTAGTAGAAGCAAAATGAATAACTAAACAAAAACATTAAAGAAAAGACATGCTGACAAGAACAAGTAGGAACCTAGCAGAAGCAAAAATTAAGAGCAGTAGAAGGGGAAAGGGCTACGAGGGAGACAGAGGCATTCAAAAAGGAAGCTATACAGAGTAACACTGTGACACTGTGTAAATCTAGACTCTCCAGAGTGTTTTAGCAGTACTGTGAAGAAAGAAAATAGGGAGAAAGAACCGGGGACTAAACCAAGAATCGGTATATGAAACAGGGAATTCTCTGGCTGCCCAGTGGTCAGGACTCCATGCTCTTACTGCTGGGGGCATGGGATGATCCCTGGTCGGGAAATAAGATCCTACAAGCCCTGTGGCAAAGGGAAAAAAAAAAAAAGAGAGAGAGAGAAACCTCAAAAACACCTTGGAGGCAGAATCAAGATGATCTGGCCGGTGAAACACCAAAAGGGAGGGGATATATGTGTACGTGTGGCTGATTCATTTTGCTATACAGTAGACACTGACACAATATTGCAAAGCAACTAACTATATGTCAATAAAAAAAACTAAAAAAAGAAAAGACTCTGGAGACAAAATGGACATGGAAGATAAGGAGGAGAGTCCAGGATTGCTTGAGGTCCCTGTTTCTAATACCAAACTGGAGAAATTAAGCGGAAAGCATTAAAAAAAATTTTTTTTCGATAATTTGGGTAAAGAAAACATTTTATAATGACATACAGAAATAAAAGGGAATATTAATATGAATTTCTAACATAAAAGAAAATTTTCATTTTCTACTGTCTTAGAGGTGCAAGCATTCTGTTGCTACGGAGAATTTCCAACCACAGAGAAGTTGGAAAAATGTGGCCACAAATTGGTGACTCAGAGAATAGGAATGTCACTAACAGAAAAAGGAAAGTCTAGTCATCTATCATGTGAATAACTAGCAACTCTTTATTCAAGGTGGCTTTAAATGTTACCTGCCAGAGATATCTGTGGGGCACAAATCCTTAAACTTTCTGATTCCCTGGCTTCCCTCCCTCTTACCTAAACCAGTTTATGCAAATCGCTCATTATTTAACAAATATTTATCAGGCGTATGTTATTCTAGGAACTAAGGATTCAGTAGTGAACAAAAGCCCTTACTCTTAAGAAACATAGCATGTAACTTATAAAATACCTATTACCCCAGACGGACACACCCATTTCAAAATAAGCATACGTATGAGCTAAGAACTGTGACTACCTTGAGCAGCAACAAAGGTAGAACAAGAGCTAACAAACTCCGTCCTGAGACATTTAACACTGGAGGACTCCATTCTTCCAATACGATAGACTAAGACAACGCAAAAGCAAGCTATGGTTAAAACACTGAGAAGCTGTAACTACTAAGCCAAGTCAAAGCAACAGTCTCCAAAAAGCAAGCTGAAAAATTATACATATTTCTGGCATCAAGTAAAGTTAAACCTTACAAAAATAAAAGCTGATCAAGTGGCAGATTATTTCTTCCTTTTCTCAAAATGTACCTTAACATTGCCACTGCATGAACTTCTACTTTTTGTTATGTTATGTGTTTATATTTTATAAAATACACATTTCAAAAATGTATTTTATGGGATCATAAAATTAACAAAAGCTTTTTAAAAAAACAAACAACAGAAAGTAAGCTGCAAAGTATCCACAGCCCTGTATCCTAGCAATATTTCAGTACATACATCTAATACTATCTTTTATTAAGGAGAGGTGGATAGGAGAGAAGTGGAAGAAGGCCATTTTACAACCTGCTCTCTTCAGTCACTACTGGGAATATCTTTCTATATGAATAAATAAAGACACACAGTACCACGGATGGGTGCAGGGAGTGAAAATGAGGTGTTGTAGTTTTTCTACCATATAGGTGAACTGTAATTTCTTTACCTGTGTCCATATTAATGTATATTTAATATGCTTTACTTAAAACATACTCTTAGAAGTAAAAATGATACTAAAGATTTACATGTTTATGTTAGTATTACCAATTTTTAAAAATACACCCATTTTACAACAGAAGAAAAATTATAATTTCTGAATACTTTTCCTGAGAATATACTCCAACAATACATAAAAATAATAATAAAATTTCTTCAAAGAATTATATTTGGGCCCCCCAAAATTCTTCCAGTTTAAAAACTTGCCAAGGTGAATACAAAGACTGATTTTTAAAGGATTTATCTTAATACAGTGTCTTCCACTTTCCCTGCTTTATCTAGTGTTACAGTTTGATACTTCAAGTGAAAGTGTTAGTTGCTCAGGTTGTGTCCAACTCTTTTGCGACCCCATGGACTATAGCCCATCAGGCTCCTCTGTCCATGGGATTCTCCAGGCAAGAATACTGAAGTGGGTTGCCATTTCCTTCTCCAGAGATCTNTTACAGTTTGATACTTCAAGTGAAAGTGTTAGTTGCTCAGGTTGTGTCCAACTCTTTTGCGACCCCATGGACTATAGCCCATCAGGCTCCTCTGTCCATGGGATTCTCCAGGCAAGAATACTGAAGTGGGTTGCCATTTCCTTCTCCAGAGATCTTCCTGACCAGGGATCAAACCAGCGTCTCCTGCAGGAGATGCTGCATTGGCAGACAGGTTCTTTACCACCGAGCCACTTGGGGAAGCCTGATATTTCAAGTAAATAAGACCAAATAAAAACCCAAGTAGGAAATATCTGCCTTCAGAACATAATATATCCACAAAGCATTTCTTTAAAAAATTCTAGCTTGACATCATAACCTTTATGAGCTTAACTGGGCAAATTTCATTTCTCTGGGATGCCAGTTTTACTTACGTATCAGCCCCAATGTATCCAAATGAGGTACCTTCACAGGTATACAAGGAACACGAAAAATGTGCTAACTAGCAGAGGAGAAGCTGCCATCTAGGGGGAAAAAAAGCATCCCAAGCAAACAGGGATTTTTTTTCCCCACGCTGTGGATTTAAAAATCTTAGCAGGCTATATACACGGTTGAATTTACAAAATAGATGTAAACTTTTAAAGCCAATTTTTCTAGTCTGTTCAGTTATTGCTCTGGGATTTCTGCCCATTTTCTGAAAATATACCAGCAGTCTGATGCAGTGGGACAATCTAAAGATTGTCCTTTAGATTGTACTTACCACAACCAAACAAAACATATATTAAGCCACAAAAGAACAACCACGTTTCCCAAATAAATCAGTTAAAGAATCTGAATAGTTGTTCATCTTTAAAACACACACACACAAATATCTGGTTGATCCACACACAAAAATACATAGACTGACTCCTATACAGTATGCAAGCATACATGTGCAGAGTCACACACACACAACTGCAGTTCAACCACAGTGAAAAGGCTTTCAGAGAAAACCCACAGCCCAGGAGGCTTGGGTATCAAGTTACCTGTTGCATTTTCTTGTATTCGCCCACTCTGGCATAGGCCATGAAGAGGTGAGAGTGATATTCCTCACTATTGGGAACTTTCTTCACAGCTGCCTCATAAAGTTTTGTGACTAACTCCGCTAAGACAAAGAGAAACAGGATTTTAATTACTGATGTGTAACAAATCTCAGCAGCAATTTTTTTTCCCTATTTGGGGGAAACAGATGTCTCCTATCATTAAGGAAGAAGAAATATCTGCTTTGCCTCACCTGATCATTACTCTTCCCTTGCTCAGGTGTTTTCAATAAAGAATGGACTAGGTCAGCCCCCGATGACATTTACAACATATAAGACTCTCCAGGATCTGTCTAGCCTTTCTGTCTTCTTCCAAATTCCTTCTGCCTGACACTTTACGCTCCAGCTACATCAAAATATCTGTAGTTCCACGAGATGCCCTGGGCTGTAGCATATTTCCATGACTTCACATTATTTTCTCTGCCTGGATTTCCCTTTCCTCTCTTTTCTACTGAGAGAACATCACCTCAGACCCAGTTCAAATGTAATCCCCTCTTGCCAGGAACAGGGCTTCCCAGGGGGCACAGCAGTAAAGAATCCACTTGCCAAGGCAGGAGATGTGTGTTTGATCCCTGGGTAGGGAAGATCTTCTGGAGAAGCAAATGGCAACCTGCTCCAGTACTGTTGCCTGGAAAATTCCATGGACAGGAGCCTGGTGAGCTACAGTTGATGGGGTCATAAAGAGTCGGACAAGGCGTAGCACACGCACATCCATGCACGCTGCCAGAAACTATGCAAGCTCAAATGTAATCCTTTCCTGACACCATCTCTGCTCCTCCACCTCAGTTTGATCACTGCTTCTTTCTGCCACTTTCTTCCTTCTGCCACTTTTAAATCTTTTAAATAACTTTCTTATACAATGTATTAATATATAATGCAATATACTATCTATTGATCTATTTTTCCTTATAGACTATGAGTAACATGAGAGCAGAAAGAATATCTTTCCTTTAGGATTCTAGTACATTACTTGTCATAAAAAAACATTCAATCAATACTTGTAGGATAATTTTTTTTTAACGCTAGGAGAGAATCCAAAGCACTAAACTGACATAATCCCTGATTAATCAGATATATCTCAATTCTTAAGTTTTAATCTTTTATAAGAATGAAAAACAAAACTGAATTATAAAATAACATTTTCTGCCTGCTAGGTTGGCAAAAAATTTGTTTGTTTGTTTGCTTTCGACAAAAACTGTATATTTTTAGGAGCACAACATGATGGTTTGATGGCAAAAAAATTTGTTAAGTCTAAGAATAACAATGACAAGGATGTGAAGCAACTAAAACTCTTATACCCTGCTAGTTCAGTTCAGTCACTCAATCGTGTCTGACTCTGCGACCCCATGAATCGCAGCACACCAGGCCTCCCTGTCCATCACCAACTCCCGGAGTTCACTCAAACTCATGTCCATTGAGTTGGTGATACTAGTGGGAGGGTAAATTTAGAAGCAAGCTGACATCATGTTTATCTTTAAGCTGAACCTACACCCTATGACCGAACACCTCCATTCCTAGATTCTAGTGTACTCACCCAAAAAAGTATTTTGTGGCAGTGAGCATGAATTAACTATTCAATGAAAAGTGCATGTTACAGAAGATGTACAGTATGAACCCATTTACATTAAGTCCAAGAATAAGCAAAACTAGAAATGTATTGCTTAGAACAACAAATGTGAAAATATTTTTAAAGAAAAGCAAGAGAATTAAAAAAAAAAAATTCAGGCTAGCAAATCCCTCTTAGAAAGTTAAAGGGGAAATGAGATTGACAAAGGACAGACAGGAAGTCCTCTCATCGCAGGCATGCCTCATTTCTTTATTGCACTTCCCTTTACTGAGATTTGCAGATCCTGTGTGTTTTACAAATTGAGGGCTTGCGGCAGCCCCGTGTCTAAACAAATCCACTGGCACCATTTTTCCAACGGCATCTGCTCCCTTTGTGTCACTGTGTTACATGTTTGTTAATTCTCACAATATTTCAAGCTTTTTCATTATTGTAAAGTTATGGTGATTTATGACCAGTGATCTTTTTTTTTTTAATCTATTAATTTATTTGGCTGTGCTGGGTCTTTGTTGCTGAGCATGGGTTTTCTTTATAGCGGTGAGGGAGAGCTACTCTCTAGTTGCAGTTCATGGGCTTCTCATTGTGGTGGCTTCTCCAATTGCAAAGCACCAGCTCTAAGGCACACAAGCTTAGCTGCCCGCAGCATGTGGAATCTTCCCAGACCAAGGATCAAACTTGTGACCCCTGCATTGGCAGACAGATTCTTAATCACTGGACAACTAGGCAAGTTCAACCAGTGGTCTTTGAAGTTACTACTGGAATTGTTTGAGAGCACCACAAATCATACCCATATAAGACCTTGAACTTAATCAACAAATGTTTGTGTGTTCTGACTGCTCCATTATCTAGCTGTTCCTGTCTATCTCCCTCTCCTCAGGCCTCCTATTCTTTGAGACACAATATTGAAATGAGGCCAGTTAATAACCCTACAACAGCCTCAAGTGAAAGGAAGAGTCACATGACTGGCACTTTAAATCAAAAGCTAGAAATGATTAAGCTTAGTGAGAAAGTCATGTAGAAAGCCAAGACAGGCTGAAAGGTAGGCCTCCTGTGCCAGTGAGCCAAGTTGTAAATGCACAGGAAAAGTTCTTGAAGAAAATTAAAAGTACTACTCCAGGGAATTTCCTGAATGGGGAATCAGATTCCACAAGCCAAGAGGTGCAGCCCTCCCCTAAAAAAAAGTATTATTTCAGTGAACACATAAATGATAAGAAAGTCAAACGGCCTTATTGCTGACATGGAATAAGTTTCAGTGATCTGGGTAGAAAATCAAACCAGCCATGATATTCCTTTAAGCCAAAGCCTAACCCAGAAGACGACCCTAACTCTCTTTAATTCCATAAAGGTTGAGAGAACTGGGGAAAAAATTCATGTGACTCACTTTATTGCAATATTCACTCTAATGTGAAACCAAACCCATGATATATCCAAGGTATGCCTGTACTAATAATCCTCGATTTCTTAAGCTGGGTGGTAGGTTTATGAATGTTCATTTACTTCATATTAAATGTTCTAGTGTGTTACATAAAACATACTCTTCTATAACATGTATTATTAAAGATATGTATGTCATAACAAAACATTTAAGAAATCGACAAGGAAAAACTCTATCTACAAATGAAACTGAATACTACCTAGGATATCGTCAGGAATAATCTGGCAGGCAGAGGGGTACAGACTAAAATTGACCACGTGTCAATAATTGCTGAAGGTGAGTAATGGGCACACTGGGGTTTAGTGGGAAAAGGGGCTTCCCTGGTGGCTCAGTGGTAAAGAATCCAGCTGCCAATAAGGAGACCCAGGTTTGACCCCTGATCCGGGAAGACCCCACACGCCTCAGAACAACTAAGCCCATGTGCCACACGCTTGAGCCTGTGCTCTAGAGCGCCGGAGCTGCAATACTGATGCCTGTGCTTTGCAACAGGAGAAGCCACCACAATGAGAGGTCTGCGCACTGCAACCAGAGTCCCCGTTCACCCCAACTAGAGAGGAGCCAACGAAGCAGCAACAAGGCCCAGCACAGCCATGTGTGTGTATGCTTTTAAAGGGGGGAAAAAGCAACTCTCATTTAGCAAATAAAAATGTCACAAATGAAATTCAAGTCTTCATTTCAATTCAAGGATCCTAATATGTGCAAAACAGCCACTCTGTCCACAGCCTTTGCAGGCCATGATTAATGCATTAGTTTACCTGCTGTCATCCATCAAATCATGAGTGGTAAGTAAATTAGACAAATACAGAAGTCAACCAGAAATATCCAAAAAATTAAGCACAGTTTAAAAAACAGTGAAAGGAAAGAAACGTACGTCGGTGCATCTCCCGGTAAAGAATAGTCAGTGCCTGCAGCGAGTTGTCATCTGTGGGTTCAAGAGCGGCCACCTCCTGTGCCAAGATGAAGGCTTCCTCTTGCTTTCCAGTTCTCTGTAAACCGATTGCCTTTAACACCTGAGAGAAAAGACAAGACTGCTTTTAAAGAACAGCAAAGGAAATGTGAACCAAAGAAAGGCAATCTGAAAGCACAAGGTAAATTATAAGATATGCCTAGGTTGCGAATCAACTATTTCACTAAAAATATCAGCAAATAAAGATTCTTTCCTATTTTGGTCATATTAAGAATGCACAAAGCAAGACCAAAAAAAATGTACAACACCCCTTAAAGGAACCTGTGAAAATAGAATAATTAAATTAGAGAAGTCATGTCCAAAGAAAAAAGCAGTGAGCTTTTAATTAAATACTATTTATGGTATTTAAGGGATCAGGAAAATATATGGCCTAAGAAATACTCTGAAAAACACAGGCACTAAAGAGATTAATGAAACATCTTTCCCTTTAAAGATATAACCGACCAAATATAAGTAACTCGAAGGCAAATGAACTTACCTTAGCACAATGAAGATCTTTATGCTTTTTCAACAACTTATCTGCTTGCTGAATTGCCATTTTATTATTACCATTATCAAGATAATCTATGAAAACAGAAGTTAGGGTCATTATATTTCTTCAACAACAAATACAAAAAATGCATAGGCTTGTATCAGATATTTCAAAAAGTGTCCTAATTTAGTATTTAAAAATATCACGGAGCAATATGAACTCTAAACAGCCAGGATGGTCCAGAACCCAATCTTATATTTTGTTATAGTCATTTCTCCTCCAAAAGCAATATAATCCAGTTATACTAGTCCTTAATGAAGATTCAAGACCAAATATATTTAGAGGACAGATGACACTAATATTTTTACCTATGCGAAACAAATGGGTTTAGTCACACAAAAATTAAAATATCTGAAAAAGTTGATTATACTCAAACTTCAAATCTACCAAATGGACCACGTTCCCTCAATAAAATGTGTACTGTGTACTTACTATGCCACAGAGTTAAGAATAATCTGCTGGGGGGAAAAAAAGAGACAGTAACAGGGGTGGCAAATTAAATCCAGCAATATTAGGAGTAGACAAGGTAGGAAAAAACAGTTCTTTCATATACGGTAGTTGAAACAGAAACTAGTACTGACTTTGAAAAAAACTGACTTCTAAGTTCCCTAACATATGCATCCATTCCAAAACTCAAGGAATATGGAGACTTGCTATAAAATTTTGTTAAGGAAGAAAAGCAATGAATTATTATTCAAAAGTAGAATAAAAGCAAAGATTAATTTCCAAATGAGAGGATCTAAAAGAAAATGAGAAGTGTGTTAAACGGGCAACAGTGGTAGATGCCAATTCTATATACAAGAAGATGACTAAACGCTGCTACTACTACCAGGCCCCTCTTGGCTCATCGAGGTCCCAAATCAGCACGGGAACTGACAAAACATGAACAACTCAAACTAATCTATGACCAAATGCTGGTGACAACAGGGAACAAAAGCAACTCTTACTCACTGCTACTGGGAATGCAAAGATGGCACTGCCACCTTGGAAGACAGGCTGTTTCTTAAAAAACTAAACATACTCTAACCATATGATCCAGCTCCTTGTTATCTACCCAAATGAGATGAAAACTTACTTTCACCCAAAAATCTGCACACAAATGTTTACAGCAGCTTGTAAGCAAGTGCCACAACTTGGGAGGAACCAAAGTGTCCTTCAATAGGCGAATGGATAAAAAACTGTGGTACATCCCTCCATACAATGAAATACTATTCAGTGATAAAAACAAATGAGCTAGCAAGTCAAAGGAAAAAACAGAGGACTCTTAAATGCACACTGCCAAGAGAATGAAGCCAATATGACAAAGCTACATACTATATGATTCCAAGCATGTAACAGTCTGAGAAAGGCAAAAATTACAGGCACAGTGGAACAGTCAGTGGATGCCGGGAGCCAAGGGAAGGATGAATAACTGGAGAGCAGGAATTTTTCAGTGCAGTGAAACTATATGATGCTGTAATGACGTTATGTCTCAATTATTCATTTGCCAAAACCCACAGAATGGGCTACATACAGAATGAACTCTAATGTAAACTAGTAAACTAGGGAGTTAACAATAACATATTACATTGGCTAAGCAACTGTAGCAAATGCACCACACCACTGCAAATGTTAGTAACACGGGAAACTGCCGGGAGAAGAGGGGGGTGTGTGGGTGAAGAGGAAAAACCGCTCTAGAAAAACAAAGCTGATTAACTTGAAAAATATTTATCTATTAAAAGCAAAGATTCATTTCTAGAAAAGGAAAGAAAGAAGTTTTATAAATGGGAAATAGGGTGGTAGCTGCTGATTCAGAACACAGAAAGATGGCTGAACACAAGCTAGTTCACAATCTGCTACTACAGCTGGTCCCTTTTTGCTCCTCAAGGCTCCAAGTTAGCAACAGGGAGAGAGGAGGCAAAGACAACTCAAAATCAGCTACGGCCCTGGTGGCTCAAGGCCAAATAACAGAAACGCACTACCATTTTACCTGATGGCTTCAATTTTTCTCCAATGAATACTTTGCCACAACTTTTAAAAAACAACCACATGAACATATGAGTTTCATCTCTAGTCTTTCTTCCATGCACTTAATACCAATGAGCACCAATAATGCTAGGTACAATGATTAAGAAGACTAAAAGATCAAAGACTTAATACTCAGAGAGAAATCACAGAAATCTAAAAGCACACAAAATCTTGGCCTGAATACCTACTACCAGTTTTCTTAAGTTCTTAGTTCCCGCGACAGGCCACCATTTGTCCTTACAGTATATCTGAGAGACGTTTCATTCAATAAATGATATCTTCTCTTTATAATAACCTGGTGTTGGTCTTATGCAGAGTGAGTTCTAAGTTATGTCTGACTCAGTCCTGTAAGACTCCAGGTTCACGGACCACATCTTGAAGCCTTCTCAAAGAGTAGGTATCTTTGGTGAAACCCCAGCTCTGGGGATCTCCCCATAAACGGATCAGACCAGAGGTTAGGACTACAAGGATATTTAACTTTTCCTCTCTGTTGTTGACAAGGCTCTGATATATTAATATCCTGTACCCTTGCCCTCTTCTCTGGGAATGGTTTCCACAGACTCTGCTGAAGGGGTAGAATTGGATGAGTATGTCTAGATCACATAACTGAAGCCCAATGGAGTGGACATTTGACCCAAGCTGGGTAAACCTGGTAATCTATAACTGCAATGCTGAAACCTCGAGTCAGAAAGCTATGTAGAACTCCATGTGGAAGGCAATAAATATTTCCAGTTTGAGATTATCCGGGGCAGGTCCAGAATTTCCATCTGGAAGGAGCCTTGGGAGATGCAAATTAGTTAATGAGGAGTGAAAAAGGGAGTTATCTCTTGGCTCTTCATTCATATAACATTTATAAAAAAAATGTCAGTTATCTTTATCAAAAAATAGATGGGGGGGGATAGGGGGTGGTGCTGATTAAGCAAACAACCTCTCCCTACTTTATCTTCAGTCAGCATTTGGGCCCTGCATAAGTGATGAGTAAGCACATTAAAAAAAGGCTTGGAGAACCTAGCAGAGAAAAGAATAGACACAAACAGATACGAGCAGCAGAGACAAGCGTTTGAGAAAGAAGCTTCAGATCTTGACAGCCTTCTGGTTTCCATCAGGCTCTAGAACACTGCATTCCTGCCCTAGGCTCCCACAGGGTTTATAAACAACCTTGCTCTACTTGAGCTTGTGTCAAAGGGTTTCTGCTCCTTGAACCCAAAAGAATTTAAGCCAAGACACCCTACCACATCCAGCCTGCTGTCAGGCTCCCCCTTCCTGGAAGCCTACTGATTAATTGGCTGCTGAGTCTGGGAAATGTTTATTTCCACTTTACATCATTGACTTTGTAATATAAATTATGTAGCATTTGGTGAAAAAAGGCCAAAAAAATGACATCCTAAGTCTATTTTTTTAAGTCTTTTTAAAAGCTTACTCAAGGGTAATTGTGGCTTGACCATGAGGACTGGTATGGTTCCCTTAATGAGGGTAAGCCAGTCAGCCATCCACAAATCAGACACAGGAAATAAGATGATGATGTGTCAGTTAAAGCAGTGTTTTTCAAAGCACAATTATCACTCCAACTACTCTGTTTTTAGGTGATCTCTGTAGGCAGTACTAGATAACACAGTGAGAAAGTTGACTTCTAATATTTCCTTTATATTAAGGAGATACTCAAATTGGCATTTGCCTGTCACTTCTTTAATATTTGCTAATGTCCCCCCCACCACCATTTTTTTTCAAACAGAGAAGCAACAGGTCTCTGATTGAGAGTTCCACAACTATCCGAAACTAGTTAAGGGTCTTCCCTGGCGGGCCAATGGTCAAGACTCTGTGCTTGCACTGCAGGGGACGCAGGTTCAATTCCTGGTTAGGGGACTAAGATCCTACACGCCACTGGTTCAACAAAAAAAAAAATTTAAGACTTTGATAACATGATTTTCACTGTATGTACTTATTCTTATGATTTGTTTTCTCAGGGCAAGTGACAGATTTTCCACTAATGGTAACAATAAAGATTTGTTGTTGTTTAGTCACTAAGTGAAGTGAAATGAAAGTCACTCAGTCGTGTCTAACTCTCTGCAACACCACGGACTATACAGTCCATGAATTCTTCAGGCCAGAATACTGGAGTGGGTAGTCTTTCCCTTTTCCAAGGGATCTTCCCAACCCAGGAATCGAACCAAGGTTTCCTGCATTGCAGGCGCATTCTTTACCAGCTGAGCTGTCAGGGAAGCCCTGTCGCTAAGTCGTGTCCCATTCTTTCGTAACCTTATCGACTGTTGTCTGTCAGGCTCCTCTGCCCACGGGACTTCCCAAGCAAGAATACTGGAGTGGGTTGCCATTTCCTCCTCCAGGGGATCTTCTTGACCCAGGGATCAAACCTGCGTCTCCAGAACTGGCAGGCGGATGCTTTACCACTGAACCACCAAGGAAGCCCAATAATACAAATTATTTTTAAATAAATTTAACAGTCAACTTAGAGAAAAACTGGAGAAGGAAATGGCAACCCACTCCAGTATTCTTGCCTGGAGAATCCCAAGGACGGAGAAGCCTGGTGGGCTGCAGTTCACGGGGTCGCAAAGAGTCGGACACGACTGAGCGACTTCACTTACTCACTTAGAGAAAAATATTAAGTAATTAATAGTACAGATGATACTATAATATAGCTAAAATCATCAGATTGGATAAAAGAATGATAGAAATCTGGGGAACACTGGGTTAAACCACTGGTAAGAGACTATCAAAATCTACTGAACGAATGAGCCTGGGTAATAAGGCCAACAGAAGCTCCTCTTTCCTGCAGGTGCAGACAGACAGCAGCAGGCCCTGGCACACACAGGCCTGCTGTCTACTGGCCCTGTAGAGAGGCCCTGGGACCAACATACTTAAGAATCTTAAGTCCAGTCATACTTACGGATACTGACAGTAGAAAAGGGATCAGTCTCACAAATAAAGAGGAAAGCCTTTAAATTACATGTACTGGCAAATGCTTTTAAACCTTCCAGAGGAGCTGAAATTGACAACTGCACTGTTTTCACTTCCTACAAGGACTTCAGAGACTAGTCAAGATATTGTTCCAAATCCAGAAAAAGACCGAACAGCTCCACTTTCAAATTACAATGTTCTTTGCTTAAAAATCCTAAATGTTTGAGAACAGAAGTCTTGCTTTTACCAGGAACACAAATTGTAGGTGAAACATTCTTTTAATCAACAAGCCTTTGTTAAATACCTAACGTGCAAGACGGGGGGTGGGTGGTGAGGTTGAACTTAAAAATGAATGGTTGAACTTAAAAACAAATAATGCCTTCGAACTGATGGCCTTCCATCCTGCATCTGTCCCTTTTAAACCTACTTCCCACAGAGTTATCCTTTTACAATGCGGGAGAAAGAGATACATACATAAAAAGTGACCACAACAGGATATTCAAGGAACCAACGATTAGTGATGGCTTGCTGTAATCAAATTGGACTTTTAAAAGTCTTTTCAGTTAATTTTTAAATAATAAAAATAATACAGTATAGTGGGAAAAAAAGTGATTCATACAGGTATAACATGAAAAGAATTATTAGTCTTGTAATCTTGCCCTACACACTCACTACCCTCTACTCTGTGCATTCTTCTAGGATTTTTCTGTGCATTAATATGTTTTTCTAAGCTTAAAATGTTTTTAGAATCTCCAAGTCTAAGAGCTTTTTAAAAGGTCAAGATTTCAGAACAGAAGACTACAAATTGTGCCAAGTGACTTTTCTACAGAAAGAAAAGATAATATTCACTCACCAAGACACCCTGTCACTCTTGGGGCAAACAGGACAAGACTCACTGAGCTACCACCACCCAACAGAAGGTTCAGAATATATATAACAATCATGTGAAGACTTGGGAAGTTTTAATAACGAACTATAGCAAAATAATTACCTGGAGTCTGGCCACACATGGAACGGAAATGTCCTAAATCACCAAAGAAGTGATTATCATTCAGGAAGCACAGCTACGAAACAGGTTACACATGATTCAGGCTAGAGCAAGGCTGCAAGTCAGTAGGCAACAAGGACTACTGTGTAGCACAGGGAACTCTACTCAACATTCTGTGACATACTATATGAGAAAAGTCTAAAAAAGCATGGATACATGAATAACTGAGTCACTCTGCTGTACACCTGAAACAAACACAATACTCTAAATCAACTATACCCCAGTACAATTTTTAAATTAAGTATACAAAAAAAAAAAGACCGTAAGTAACAAAGATTAGAATGGATCTCGTGCCATAAAATTATGTGTGTGTTTATTCTAAAAACTACAGAGATATTTTTTCTTTGAAACTTCTCTGTTTTTATTTTACAATTCCTGCATCCTATAAAAATTTATTAAGTACCATATCTGACCATCACTCCCAACTCTACACACCTACTAACTACTAAAAACATTTTAAAATAATAATGGTAGAAGAAAGCACTAGAGCTCACCAAGTTACATGGGAATACAAAATCTGTTCAGAACCACAAAGTACAAGAGAATAATTTTAGTGAAAGGAGAAAACAATAAAGTAGGCATTCTGAGAAACTCAAGATAGTTTCAAAAACCAAAACTGCAATACCCAAACTTACCAATTTATGAATAAAGAGAAGCACTCTAAAGACATTCGACTAAACAACTAGCTATTACATACAGAGACATCAAAAACAGAATTTCAACCTACCATAATTTCACAATTAATCACCCTGTCCACTTCTACCCTCAACTGCATCGGCAAAAGCTGAAGTCATAGGCAAAGTTTCTAACACAGCTGTAAAATCCTAAACCTTGGTAATATAAATAATGCTGCACAAAAGACAGTGAGGCTGCAGGGTCCAAACTCAGTAAGGGCTGAGCTCTCCAG
The DNA here is from genome assembly GCA_006410675.1 of Oreotragus oreotragus. Taxonomy (NCBI): domain Eukaryota; kingdom Metazoa; phylum Chordata; class Mammalia; order Artiodactyla; family Bovidae; genus Oreotragus; species Oreotragus oreotragus. Next base: position 43,691 of record SJYX01022495.1, read on the forward strand.
TGAGAATGGCCACGTTCAAATTCCAGCTCTACAACTGACTAGCTGCAGCCCTGAGCAAGTTAATCTCTGGCCTTCAGTTTACTACTATGCTCACAATAATCTTACCTATCAAACAGGGTAGTTAGCACACAAACAAGCACTCAATCAATGCTGAGTGTTGTTGAACTTTGGGCTGGTGGGTAAGCACCACCAAGCATTAGCTCGTTCATGTGTCAGCTAATGAGATAAATTCAAGGGACAATAGTGGTTTAGGGATACTAAGGTATTTAAACACAAAAGCAGAGGCTGTCCCAAGGTTCAGAGGTCAGAAGTGCTGAAGTCAAGGGCAGTCCTTTCCCTAATTCTGCCAGTGTATATTAATTGCCTTGGAACTCCTAAAGAAAGTATTTTCTAATCTTCTTCCCATGTAACTATAAGAAAAGCTACATAATTCTGGCTTCAGTTTTAATATGACCTATGTATCTGGTTAACAGAGCCTGATGTCTAACAATGTTAAAGGGACTAGTTTTCCTATTGGATAGTTCAAAACATTATTAATTCTAAGCAATTTATGGGGCACCAAAGACATTTTCTTTGGTCCTCAAGAACAATGTTTAGAAATCCAATTATTCTTAAAAATATTCAATCTTTAAAAAAGAAAAAGTCTGCAGGCAGCTGCTATAAAGCAGTGATGAGCTACCCATTGTGAACTCTGGATTCAGTACTCACCCTCAAGACACCCTTGTATACTTCATCTCTGCCCTTTGAAACGTATACTGGAGTACACAAGACTTTACAGCCCTGGGAAAATGGAAATCTACCCCTCTCCACCTTTGTGACCTTTGGCAAATCAGTGTCTTCAGTGCAAACTAAGGTGATTTCTAACACAGTGGTTAAAAAGTCTGGGACAGTCCACAGGGGTTAAGATACCAGTTTCATGTTAGGTGAGTGACCTTAGACAAATTACACATCAATAAAGCCCCCAGTCTCCTCATCTGTGGAAAAAAGAGGGGGAGAGGAAGGGAGAAGGAGACTGAGAAAAACCACCCACCCCAGAAGAAAATGTGACGATCAAACAATAATAAATACAAAAGGCCAAGGAGAGTGACTGACATAATTAGCAGACTATCCACCTTATTGCTGTTAATAATAATTATTGTTGTTGTTGTAAACAACAAGGCTGTTGCTAGAATCAAATAAGACTCAAGAGCAAAACATCATACAAATTACAAAAAGCACTACCAGTTGTACCAGAAACATAAAGTTACCCCCATCCAATAAAGTTAAATCATCTCAGCCTTGCGAAGAAGCCTCTATTTAAGTAACATCTACCCTATAAACACGAGGCCTCCTTTTGCAAAGCCACTGACCTTGAAGCCTTCCTCACTATGAACTAGACCAAGACCACACAAGCATCTAAGGGAAAAGGAAATACAAATGGGACCACTTTCCAATTACAGAACGTCTCGATTACTGAAGAGGTTTTTCTCCCTTACTCAAATACGTGATTTTTCCCAACTGGAAGAGCAGAATGCCACCAAGGTCTTAAAGCCTGAGGGTTGAGGTAAGCGTTATGAAAGGGGATCCACTTAGCACGCGGAAGGCAGGCTGCAAAGGAAAAACCAGAGAAGCTACAAGAAGGAAGAGCCCTCCCTGCATGCCCCCCGACACCAGCTATTGGAGTCGCTTCACCGCTATTTTGGACCCAAGGACCCACCCCCCCCCCCGCCCAGCCGCCCCCGCTTCCCACGTGTGCCCAGAGCAGCTGTTCCTCCACCGAAGGGCTCTGTATCGGGAGCCTCAAATCCGGGCCTGCTCCTGACTCGATATGGGTTGACCTTGCGTCAGCCCCTTCCCTTCTCTGGACCTGTTTCTCCCTGTGCGCCGAGCACNCACTGGTTTCCCCCCCCCGCCCAGCCGCCCCCGCTTCCCACGTGTGCCCAGAGCAGCTGTTCCTCCACCGAAGGGCTCTGTATCGGGAGCCTCAAATCCGGGCCTGCTCCTGACTCGATATGGGTTGACCTTGCGTCAGCCCCTTCCCTTCTCTGGACCTGTTTCTCCCTGTGCGCCGAGCACAGTCAGTCAGACAACACTTTAGGCCCCGCTCCCTCAAGTAAAAAGTCTTTAGTGGGGAATTTTCCCTCACGCTGGGGTGTTCCACTCTCATGCCGGAGCCAGCTTCCACCTGCGGAGAGACAACGCAGCCTGCGGGTAGCGCAGGTCCCGGCGAGAGTAGTGACTCACACGGCCTGCCTGTCAGGCCGGCTCTGCCGACCTGCGGCCGCCCTGGCCGCGCCGCCACCAACTCAGGGCTCGGGAAAGCCAGGCCGGCGCTTACGCGAGGCCCGTGGCTGCGGCCTAGAGGCCCGCGCGGCCCGCCCCCTGTGCCCGCCGCCTCGGCTCCTGGCCCCTCAGCGCCCCTCCCGGGCCTTCGCCCCGGCTTCGGAAGCCCTCGGCGCACTCGGCTGGCGACCAGACTGGCCCCAGGCACTCACCGTAAATGGGTCGGAGGCGCCTGTCGTTAGGGTCCTGCACATGGCCCCGCGTCGCCATGATGACAAGCGCAGGACCGCAGTGCGCACGCGCGGGGCAGGCCCCCGGGAAGGGGCTGTTAAAGGGCCAGCGCCGATCTCGCTCTTCTATCGCGATGGTCGCGGGGTTGCGACAGAACGCGCCGGCGCGGAAAACCCAGCCACCCAAACCGCATCCCCGACCCCCCCCCACCAAGGTGTGTCACATCAGTGGCTCCTTTTCCTCCCTTTTGCTGGTGAAAAGTGAGGGGAGGGGTGCGGGAGAAACTTGGTTAAAGACAGGGCTCGGCTGCTCCTGCTCATCCTGTTTCTCCTCTGTGCTGAAGGACCAGTTAGACTTTGAGTCACTGTTGAGGAACCGGAAACTCTTGTGGGAGGGTCACCCCGGGGACAGTAAGGGGAAAAGGGTGCTGAGCGACAAGTAGAAACGTGCCAGAAAAGTTCGAGATCCTTTCACCCCCTCCTCGGTGCTCAGCCTACTAAGAAGCATCCTAGGGATCAAAGTTAACATTACCAGTTTGAGGTGATGAGAAAGGAACTTCCCTTGTGTAGTACTTTTTTCTGGAATACCCATAAACTCAGACTAGTTACAAAGAAAACATCAAACAAATCGCACTGAGTGACATTCTACAAAATGCCTGACCGGTAGGCTTCAGGACTGTCAAGGTCATGAAAAATAAGGAAACGCTGAGAAGCCGTTACAGACCAGCAATACCTAAGGAGACAAGACAACCAAACGTAATGTGCTATCTTCCTTGGGATCCTGGAACAGAACAAAGAGCATCAGTGGAAAAAGAGTTGAAATTCAAATAAAGTCTAGAGTTCAGTTAATAGTATTGTGCTAATGTTGGTTTCTCATTTTGATGAATGTACCATGGTAATGCAAGATGTTAAGTGGTTAAGGGGTATATGAAAACTTAATCCTCTTTTCACCCTCTTTGTAAGCCTAAAATTATTCCAAAATCAAAGATTTTAGAATGCTTTTATGGTGTGTTTTTTTTTTTTTTTTTTTTTTAATTTTCTGCCGTACTCTGCAGTACTTGGGATCTTATTTTCCCAACCAGGGATAGAACCCCTGCAGTAAAAGCACAGTCTTAACCTCTGGACCACCACGAAGGTGCCTAAATGCACTTGTGGGGGGGTGACTACTTTTTAAAAACCAAATGCACTAGAAACTCTCATCCCAATTCTGTCCTGAGTTCTAAATGAAAGAGAAAATTCCAGAAGCAATTACACAGAAAAATTCTTATTGAGAATGGGGATGGTTGGGGAGAGAGTCCCTCAAATGAAGATATGATCTGTGATCCTCATAGAAAATAGTTCCTAAAGCTGAGGAGAGTTTAAAATACGCTAGATGGGGACCTCCCTGGCATTCCACTCCAGAGGACACGGGTTTGAGCATCACCTGGGAACTCAGAAACATTATTAGGCACTGCTCCAGACATACTGGATCAAATGCTCTGGGAGTAGGGTCGGCAATTTGTATCTTTACAAATCCTCTTGTGATTTGGATTCAGACAAAAGTTTTATCCTTTTTTAGATCAGAAGTGGGCAAATTATGACCCATAGGCCAAATCTACTACTGTTTTTGTACAGTTTGTGAGCCAAGAATTATTTTTACATTTTTTAATGGTTGGGGAAAAATAATCAAAAGAAGAATATTTCACAACGTGAAAGTTATATAAAGTTCAAAGGTCAGTGTCTATAAGTAAAATTTTATTGAACCCAACTATTCATTTATGCATTGTCTTGGTTGCTTTTGTGCTACAACAGAAGAATTGAGTAGTTGCAACAGAGGCCTTGTGGCCCAGAAGGTAAAAATATTTACTATCTGACCCTTAACAGAAAACATTTGCCAATTGCTATTCTAGAATACGCTCAGGATAAATGAATAAACAGATACCTCCAGGGGAGAGTTGTCAGGTCAAATATGGTACAATATTTGGGGCATCCTTACACTAAAATGATATTCACTGTTTATCTGAAATTCACATTTAACCAGGTGGCCTAGATTTACAAGATTGTATCGGTTTCAGGTGCACAGGGGTCCATTTATTTGCTAAACCCTATCCCAGGGAGAGCTCCATGCTTCCAAAATCATGTTAACCAGCAAGAATGAAGGTCAGGAGCCTCCAGTAAGCTGATCCCAGGCTTGCTCTTAGGTGCTGCGGCCAGGTAGGACTGGGCTGGACTTGGGCTTGGAGAGGGGGAGAAGGGAGGAGACCTGGGATTCATCTATGACACGAATGAGAGAGCTGTTGAGTTACCTGAGTTTCAAGAATTTCCCAGAATGGAAAATTGCAGCACCTTAAAAGGGGCACTTAGGAGGCTCCTGACCAGGACTGTGGTTACTCAGCTATGTTATTAGATTACCTTTGTTGGCCTGGCCCAAGAGAAATGCTGATGCTTGGCACCCTGCTACCTGAACTTGGCAGGGCTGGAGTCTTATGGACCCACCTAACAGAGGCCTTTAGATCCTTGAGTCACCATGCTGCGTAGAATATGTCTCCCTCCACCCTGAAAGCCTGTTTGGCATACAAGCAGGATGAATTAGCCTTTTTCTTTTCTTTTTCTCACTCCTTGTCCTCAAAACCCTAAGACTGAAGCAGTCACCTGGCTCTAGGCCTGTCCTTACCTGCTCCCTGAGCAGCAACTTTCACACCCTTTGGCCTAAATAATTTCAGGTAACAAACGAGATGCCCCCCAAGGAAGCCAAAACCCTATCCTTCTCTCTGTACCTTAGAGCTGATGTTATGGGAAAATACTTGGTATACAGCAGATGTTCATTCAGTGGTGGTTCCCATTATAGTGACTTAGAACAGGGGGCTAAGCCCTTCGTTCTTGTCCTGTTTGGTGGCAGATTTGATCTGGTAGGAAACCCTCTTGCGCAGGAGCCGTGAGGCACACCAGTGTGTTGTGCTGGTAGCTGGAGACACAGTGCAGGGCTCTGCGTTACTTGGATGTAGTGGTTCTGGGCATCTCCACCGGATAACTTTTCTAATTTTCCTTTGCTTTTCTTTTCCACCTTGATCCAATGCCTAATCCTTATCCTCAACAGAATTAACAGACCAGTGACACAGTTCATATTTTTCATGGATTTCTCTATCCTCAACAGAATAAACAGACCAGTGACACAGTTCATATTTTTCATGGATTTCTCGACCTTTTTCAGTTCAGTTCAGTCACTCAGTCGTGTCCGACTCTTTGAGACCCCATGAATCCCACCATGCCAGGCCTCCCTGTCCATCACCATCTCCTGGAGTTCACTCAGACTCACGTCCATCGAGTCCGTGATCCCATCCAGCCATCTCATCCTCGGTTGTCTCCTTCTCCTCCTGGCCCCAATCCCTCCCAGTATCAGAGTCTTTTCCAATGAGTCAACTCTTCTCATGAGGTGGCCAAAGTACTGGAGTTTCAGCTTTAGTATCATTCCTTCCAAAGAAATCCCAGGGCTGATCTCCTTCAGAATGGACTGGCTGATCTCCTTGCAGTCCAAGGGACTCTCAAGAGTCTTCTCCAACACTACAGTTCAAAAGCATCGATTCTTCGGCGCTCAGCCTTCTTCACAGTCCAACTCTCACATCCATACATGACCACTGGAAAAACCATAGCCTTGACTAGACGGACCTTAGTCGGCAAAGTAATGTCTCTGCTTTTGAGTATACTGTCTAGGTTGGTCATAACTTTTCTTCCAAGGAGTAAGTGCCTTTTAATTTCATGGCTGTAATCACCATCTGCAGTGATTTTGGAGCCCCAAAAAGTAAAGTCAGCCACTGTTTCCACTGTTTCCATCTATTTGCCATGAAGTGATGGGACCGGATGCCATGATCCCAGTTTTCTGAATGTTGAGCTTTAAGCCAACTTTTTCACTCTCTTCTTTCACTTACATCAAGAGGTTCTTTAGTTCTTCACTTTCTGGCATAAG
>SJYX01022496.1:0-16055 GCA_006410675.1 Oreotragus oreotragus
ATGGACGTGAGTCTAAGTGAACTCCGGGAAATGGTGATGGACAGGGAAGCCTGGCGTGCTGCGATTCATGGGGTCGCAAAGAGTCGGACACGACTGAGCGACTTAACTGAGAGAGCTGTCATTTGTTTCAATTTGTCTGACAGATACAGATCATTTTCCTTCTTCACTGAGTGGTTTTCTAACATACTGAACAGGTAAACTGCATGAAGACTGTACCCCAAACAAATTAGTCCTCAGTCTCTGTCTAATGCCTAGTCAGTTCATGGACTGTGCAGTCTGCACATTTAAGGATGCATGTTTTCCTATGTCTAGTCTTTCAGGCTTGGGAATCCACACCCTTACATGTTTCAGTCTTAGAGGACTCATTTTGAAGGGATTAGAGATTCCCTTGGAAGTTCTCAGAGACCCTGGAGAACAGAATAGGCCCAAGACTAACAAGGAAAATAAAATACTTGTGATTCCCAGGATTCACTACTTACACTGGCTATGGGTTGTGTTCTTTGTGGCCAAACTGGTGAAGGTTTGTCTTGACATCTTTATAAGAAAATCTGAGGAATGGTTACATTTAATATAGATAAAACACATATACTAATCACATTCCAGATTACCAGACCTGTGAGTCCTAATAGGGAATGGAAAGGTTTTGCTCCAATCATTAAAAAAAAAAAAAAAAAAAAAAAATTACCATAATGTACTCTAAAATGAGCAAATTGCTAGGATTTATGTTACCACTTGTAAGAAATGAATTTTCTATTCTTACCAGAAATATTATCATGTATTTGCCAACTTAGAGAAAAATATTAAACAAAAGAGACTATCCGTATAATGCCCTTCTGGCACGCCTTCAAAAATACAAAAGCTAAAAAGTCAGAAGTTATTTCTGTGATAAGATTATACAATGAAAAAATATGATTTTCTCTTTTTAGATAGTGTTTGTTTTGTTTTAGAGAGAATCTAATTTTCTCTAAAAGGAAAACTTGAAGATAAAAAAAATAAAAAATTTAGAAAAACCATTCAATCATTCAATCTGTAAATTATATGGGATTCTTATTGTTTAAGAAATACATCTCAGAAGACTATAGCTGCCATAAACAGTGATTCCTTTAATGCATCTGGGCAAAGTGAATTAAAAACCTTCTGGGAACTATTCGATATTCTTAAAGCCATTAAGAACATTCATTGCTCATGAGAAGTAGTCAAAATATCAACATTAACTGGAGTTTGGAAGAAGTTGATTCCACCCCCTGTGAATAGCTTTGAGGTGTTCAAAATTTCAGTGGAAAAAGTGACTGCAGATCTTATAGAAACAGCAAGAGAAATAGATTTAGCTGTGGGGCCTGAAGCTGTGACTGAATTAAAGCATTCTCATGATAAAATGTTAATGGATGAGGAGTCGCTTCTTATGGATGAGCAAAGAAAGTGGTTTCTTGAGATGGAATCTACTCCTAGTAAAGATGCTATGTGGATTGTTAAAATGACAACAAATGATTTAGAATATTATATAATTTTAGTTGGTAAAACAGCACAAGGATTTGAGAGCATTGATTTCAATTTTGAAAAGAAGTTCCACTTTGGACAAAATGTTGTCAAATAGCACTGCCTGCTACAGAGAAATCATTCCCAAAAGGAAGAGTCAGACAGTGTGGCAGACTTCTTTGTTGTCTCATTTTAAGAAATTGCCACAGCCACGCCAGCCTTCAGCATCTACCACCCTCATCAGTCATTAGCCATCAACATTTGAGGCAGAATTTCTCCACTAGCAAAAACATTACACCTCATTGAATGCTCAGGGAATAGTTAGCATTTTTTTTAAATAAAGTATTTTTAACTTAAGGTATGTGAATTTTTTAGACAGAATTCTATTGCATACTTAAAAGATGACAATATAGTGTAAACATAACTTTTATAAGCACCGAGAAAACACAAAATTTGTGACTTGCTTTATTGCAGTATTTGCTTTATTGAAGTGGTCTGAAATAGCACCCTCAATATCTCCAAGGTATATCATAGTTTTAAAGTTTATGATTAGGTCTGTGATCAATTATGAATTATAATTTTATAAAATAAGAGGATTATGATGAGGTTTATTATTATTATTATTTTTTGCTTATCTATATCCCAGTACCATTTGTTGAAAAGACTATCCTATCTCCATTGTATTAACCCTCCAACCTTGTCTAAAGTTAATTTGCCATATTTATGTGATTTTACTTTGGGTTGTTCTGTTTCATTACCTTTTCTCCAACATAACACTGTCTTGATTACTGTTGCTTATATTTTCTTGAAATCAGTTAGTATGAGTCCTATCCTTGGCCCAAACAGTATAAGGGAATATTGGGAGTAATGCTTAAGTATGCATTTAGGCTGCTAGGGAGGAACTGTGTCCTTCAGTGTTAGCAGATGGTATAAATCAGCTCAATATGTAGGAGATGGCACTGAGGATTAGACCAAAGTTTCAGGTTGTAATAACTGCACACTTTTTCAGCTTGATTCTCTGTTCAAACGATGGCTTTGGACAGCCTCACTGGAATGCTTACCCTAAAATTAGAGGTTGATAGATGTTTTAACACTCAAGGAACCTGATATTTTATACATATATCAAGAATAATAATAATGATAATAATAATAGTTTGCATTGTTTGTGATGGGTGATATACAGATAGGTACTATAACATCCAACTGCAGGAAAAAAGCCTGAAAGATAGTACTATTTTCCTCATTTTAGAATAAGGAAACTGTAGAAAATAATACCTTTATCATTTCAGTGTCCATGGATTAAGAAAAAATAAGGTATTAGCAAACTCAGTAGGAAATGACATATGAGCAACATTTAGTATCATCACAGTGAATCCTTGCCTAAGAATTCTAAGGGTGGCACCTGTTACAGACACAGAACACCAGGTTGATGCAAGTAGGTGGAAGTGGGTAGCACTGTTTGTGGAAATATAATGAGAGCTAATGGGATAAAATTTGGGGAATTATGGAGGAGGTCAAAGTTAACTGAATTCTGAAGTTAGTAGCAATTAACAATAGAGCTAACTCTTTCCACTGAGTTTAAAAAAAAATGTTTATGTGAGAATAATTAGTCTATGAGGCTAATTTCCAGTAGTTGCTTGTATGTTTCAGAAAAATCTTAAGTTTCTGAAGAAATGTAGCCAGCAGGGAAACACATCTGCTTATGTGTGCACACAAGCATAGCCTACCTTAGGTGAGTTTTAAAAATTGTTTTTGAATACCTACTATGTCCTGGAAACTGTCCAGTAAGTTGAAAGATAATGGTGTTTTGTTTTTCCTTTCAATGTAGTCCCTTAAAATGTGGTAATGATAATAAAACTTTATGTTATACTCACAATTAACATTTCCTTTCTAGGAAATAATACAATAAAAATACAATTTATTTCTGATCCATTTGAACGTTAGTGTTTTCATAAAATCTGCCAGGCAAAGCCTCTACTGGGCAAATCCTGTGTTAATTGCACACAGGAATGCATAGGGTCTTATGAGAAAACCAAAGTCATCTTTTCAAGCTATGTTTGCTGTTGGTAAAGAATCTGCCTGCAATGCAGGAGACCCTGGTTTGATTCCTGGGTTGGGAAGATCTCCTGGAGAAGGGATAGGCTACCTGTTCTAATGTTCTTGGACTTCCTTAGTGGTTCGGCTGGTAAAGAATCTGCCTGCATTGTGGGAGACCTGGGTTCGATCCCTGGGTTGGGAAGATCCCGTGGAGAAGTGAAAGGCTGCCTACTTTATTGTGTTTGTATGGATACTATATGGGACTTCCCAGGTGGTGTTAGTGGTAAAGAACCCACTTGCCAATGCAGGAGACATAAGAGACAAGGGTTCGATCCCTGGGTTGGGAGTATCCCTTGGAGGAGGGCCTGGCAACTCACTCCAATATTCTTGCTTGGAGAATGCCATGGACAGGGGAGCCTGGTGGACTACAGTCCACAGGGTCACAAAGAGCTGGAGAAGACTGAAGCAACTTAGCAAAGCACAGCATAGATCATACATACAGAGGAGCCTGGTGGACTACAGTCCATAGGGTCACAAAGAGCTGGAGAAGACTGAAGCGACTTAGCAAAGCACAGCATAGATCATACATACAGAGGAGCCTGGTGGACTACAGTCCATAGGGTCACAAAGAGTTGAACATGACTGAAGCGACTTAGCATAGCACAGCACAGATCATACATACATACATACATACATATATATATATATATAATTTCTTTCTGTTTTCATTTTCTATATGCCATCTTTTGCTAACAAGGGGGAAACAAGACTGAGAATGTTGACAATTTAATGAAAATCCTTTCTCCTACTAGGAGTATAATTCAGAATCTTCTCTAAATGTAAGCTCAATAGTTTATACCAAGTTGTGAGTTATCACATATTTCTCTGCACAGTTATTGTTCAAGATGATAGTGCATGGATGGAATCTGTCCCATCAGGGCTGCCAAGGGGGACGCTATACATTTGACTAATGCAGAAATGAGGGTGGGCTCAAAGGAACATTACCATTTACTAGTATGATGGTGATTTATGCTAAAGTGAAGTGGGGATAAAAATAGTTGAAGAGCCTGAAAAATGAAAACCATACATTGGAGTTGAGAGTGTGATATTTTTGCTGAGAGGGTACACTGGACCAAGACACCTCCAGAGGGTGAGCAGCACTGGAATCTGGATGGTCAGGTGCTGACTCTACCCTTTTTAGACTCCGATTCATTTTATGCAGAGGAGCCTGGCGGGCTCCAGTCCATGGGGTCACAGAGTCGGATATGACTGAGGGACAGCATGCACACACACATTTTAGGACATTGGCTATATTGCTATTGTCTGCATATTCAGAACTACAGGAGTGTTGTACGGTGAGTAAAACACCAAATTACTGCCTCTCTCTGATCCTGAACTTCCTAACATTACAATAGTGTTTGTAATATCCCTTCAACCTCCCTCGTAGAGCTACGACCTGCTAGTGTGAGGCAAGAACCCACATTTTGCATGATAGGCTCATTGGATGAGAAGAGCAATTCTTTACATAATCGAAAGGACAATACTGAATGACATTTTTCCTGTGGATCATGTGATTTGCTTCATTTGCTACCTTTCAAAATGGATTAACATAAAATTCCCGGAGCTTAAACAAATAAACAATCCCCTGTGAGAGAGAATAAACAAAATTGAAAAACAATGGGAAATGATAGGAGGCATGTTGATATTTTTCCCTTCTATAACTGGGGCAAACGTGCACAAAATTTCTCTTCATGAACACCATTATTAACAGTATTTAAGTGACCATGAATCACAATGAAGAGGGAAATTTGTAAGTATCCCTGTCATAACTCATCTTAGGGATTATAGAAGATTATATTCTATGTGTTAGCTTATTTTTGCATGTTTACATTCTTTATCTTGACAACAACCCTCCACTGTTTTCTTGGGAGCCAGGTGATGGAGGAGACAGATGCATTATCTAGGTTCATGGATTGCAGGACCCCACACCAGCCATAAGTTTTCCTCGTTTTTAGGTTGTCTGGGTCAGGGACTGAAGGACCTCACCCTACTTAAGTCTGCAGGGACTCATTTGTGAAGGTTGGGAGACCTGTTGTAAAGCTCTTAGTGGCTCTGTTTGTTTCCAGAAGCCAAATCAGAGAGCAGGCACCGTCACCAATACAACAAAGAGAAAGCACTTCTGATTCCCTCTGGCAGCTGCTTAGTGATTGCCTCGAGCTGTTGGAGCCTGGCTCAGCTGCTTTTTCAGAGTGTGCCTGCACAGTCTTCTGGTTTGAGGTAACTAGGGAGAGCGGCAGTTTCCATTGTCAATGCAGATGCAATAAAGTTTCCACACACCAACTACCCACACCTTGGAAGTGAAAACCTCTGTTGTGATTCATAGTGTATGTGCAGGCATGTGGTTGTCCTAACAATGAAGAGTTCAATTCAAGAATACCAGCACCTGGGGGACTGGATCGGTATGTGTTCAGAGAGGACAAGGGGATGCAGTGATGCTGAGTCAGGAAGTTGTGTTTATTTACTGCTTTCAGAGAATCTACACAGTCATCTGCTCTGCAAATCAGCTGAGAAGTAGAAGTTGTTCAAGATCAGAAATGGAAAATTAGCCAGGAGCAAAATAGGCCACTTGGAAATACAAAGACACTGAAATCAGCATTAGGACAAAGGAGGAAACTTAAAGGAAATCACAAAGTACTCAATCTGAAGAGCCCAAAATTGACTTTATCCCAACTTCTAGCTGCAAGGATTGAGAAACTCAGTGCAAAGAAATGTGCATATCCCTTAAATAAAGTGATGTGCAGGGTTACTTGAGATTGGGGAAGGGTGACTTTTGTCACTATAATGAAAAGTGATTCTGGTTGTATTCTGATCAAAAAAGCTGACTGGGTAGATTTGACAGTTTGTTCAAAGGGATCTATGGATGGTGGGGGTTTTGTGTTTGATTTTGATGCTTCCAGTTTACAAGTGGGTAATATCCTGGAAAGCAGGGTGGAGTTTACAGGTTTCTCCCAGATGCAGATCATGGGACTCTTTAATTTAAAAAAGAAAAAAAAAATCTCAGAACTAACTAAATATCATCCGTCTAAAGAATTAATGCTGCCTCAAGTTCACATACCTTCTAGTTAACCTGGACCAAATCTGGTTTATAATAATAGGTGAAGAATATATGTTTTATCTTAAAATAACCTGAAGTTGAATCTAGCCTATTAAAATTGGTTAGTAAATATATTTCATTCAACTGAGTAAGTTCACAGATAAAGTGAAAAGAGCTCTTTCAGGATTTTGAGGGAGTCTAGTAGTACTTTATAGAAGAAAGGATGAGTGATCAGAAATATTTAGCTGTATTTTTTTGATTTTTTCATTTGGGTTGCTACAGTGACTGATTTGTTCTTGGCATTAGTGGAAAGCACTGAAGAGATGCAAGCACCCAATATCTTTGGAACTGTCCTACATAAGTAAGATTCCCACCTCAAGTGCCCACAATGTCCCTACTGAGAAATACTGAGAAATTTAAGAAAACCCCAAGGGCCAAAGAAGTGTCTAAAATACCTCATCTGTGGTCTAGAAGTGAAATGAAGTGAGAGTCACTCAGTGACCCCATGGACTATATGGTCCATGGAATTCTCCAGGCCAGAATACTGGAGGGGGTAGCCTTTCCCTTCTCCAGGAAATCTTCCCAAGCCAGGGATTGAACCCAGGCCTCCCGCATTGTGGGCAGATTCTTTACCAGCTGAGCTACAAAGGAAGTCCAAGAATACTGGAGTGGGTAGCCTATCCCTTCTCCAGCGGATCTTCCTGACTCAGGAATCAAACCAGGTACCCCTGCACAGGTGGATTCTTTACCAACTGAGCTACGAGGGAAACCCTATGGTTTAGAGAAGCCCTAGATAAAGACGATGTTTTTCTTTCCGGGAAAACATCGTCTTTATCTAGGGCTTCAGGGACCTAGACTTTCGAAACGAGAGGAACATCTGGTGATCATCTATTGGATATACACGGGGTGACTTTTCCACCTTGAAGATTTCTATCTGTTCAACAACAACCTTATAAGAAAGGGGATGTTGCTCTCTTGTACAGACAAGAAAACTGGAGATAGAAAAGAGAATGAGTTGCCCAAGGGTACAAGAGCTAGGGAATTCCAGAAAAACATCTGCCTCTGTTTCACTGGCTATGCTAAAGCATTTGACTGTGTGGATCATAACAAACTGTGGAAAGCTCTTGAAGGGATGGGAATACCAGGCCATCTTACCTGTCTCCTGAGAAACCTGTATGTGGGTCAAGAAGCAACAGCCAGAACCTTACATGGAACAACTGATTGGTTCAGGACTGAGAAAGGAGTATGACAGGCCTGTGTGTGTCCCCCTGTTTGTTTAGCTTATATGCTGAGCACATCATGAGAGATGCCAGGCTGAATGTTATAAGCTGGAATCAAAATAGGTGGGAGAAACAACCTCAGATATGCAGATGATACCACTAATGGCAGAAAACAAAGAGGAACTAAAGAGCCTCTTGATGTTAGTGAAGAAGGAGAGTGAAAGAGCTGGCTTAAAACTAATTATTAAAAAAAAAAAAAACTAAGATCCTGGAATCTGGCCCCATTACTTCATGGCGAGTAGTGGGGGGGTGGGGGGAAAGGCAGAAGTGATGACAGAGTCCCTCTTCTTGAGCTCTAAAATCGCTACAGATGGCGACCGCCGCCGTGGAATCAGAAGACGTTTGCTTCTTGATAAGAAAGCTATGACAAACCTAGACAGTGTGTTGGAAAGCAGAAACGTCACTCTGCCAACAAAGGTCCTTGCAATCAAGGCTCTGGTCTTCCCAGTGGTCACATACGGTTGTGGGAGTGGGACCGTAAAGAAGAGAGAGTACTGAAGAGTTGATGCCTTTAAACTGTGGTGTTGGAGGAGACTCCCGAAAGTCCCTTGGATAGCAAGGAGATCAAACCAGTCAATCTCAAGGGAGATCAACCCTGAATACTCATTGGAAGGACTGAGCTGAGGCGCCGAAGCTCCAGTATTTTGGTCATCTGATGCAAACAGCTGACTTACTGGAAAAGTCCCCGATGGTGGGAAAGACTGATGGCAGAAGGATGTCAGAGAATGGAATCGTTGCACAGCATCACCAATGCAATGGACATGAACTTGGGAAAACTTAGGAAGTTGGTGAGGTACAGGGAGGCCTGGTGAGCTGCAGTCCATGGTGTTGCAGAGTCAGACATGACTAGGCGAATGACCAGCAACAACAACAGAGCTAATGAGTAGTATATCCCAGGAGGGTGAGAAGGCAAAACCTGTCGGCGTACTTTAGAAACTTCTCCCCTTTTCAACCAGAGCAACCCTACTTAACATAATGCACTTCTAAGTGAGTCTCATTTAAAGAAGTGGAAAGGGAGCCCCGGGGCTGAGAAGTTATCATTGGACCATGTTTCTTTGTCTATACAAAATAGCTATGAAGCAGAGTTGGTCTTCTAATGGGACTGTTATAAAAGTATTTGAACAATTTATATTCCTGCCAGGGGACCTCGTTACTGTGAAATTATTTTTGTGATTCTGTTTTTATGATAAACCAAGGTCTTTTTTATTCTTCTATTCGTGTGTTCATGTTGGTCTACACTGAATACTAAGAGAATGGTGTTGTTTTTATGTTGATCCTATAAACATAGTTACTGAAGAATTAGAAATGATTAGCCTCACAGCCATCTGAAAATGTACTGTTAAATAGTAAGAACTAATTCTGAAAGCTGGAAACTCTTATAAACAGCCCATTACTGTAATTGGCTTTTGTACAACAAATGGAGTATGTTCCTCAGGGCTTTGTAGGGAAATGAAATAAATTGAATATAAACTAGATTACCATTCCTTAAAGTACTTTTAAGTACTTTGTGTAGTCTAGTACTTCAGAGATATTTGCCAGCATTATGGCCTCCCCCACATGTCTCATTCATTTGCTGTTTCTCTTATTAGAATCTAGGAAACAGATCACTAAAGAACATCAGAGAGCACTAACTTCGATATCTACATTGTTAGACTCAATTTTGCACTAAATACAATATGACATTTGTTTCTTTATCAGAATGAATGTAAAACATTAATTTATATTAATATGACCTTTAGAATGACTCTCCAGTCTTGCAGTTTTAATACATTCTAATCTTTCACAATGTATATATATCACAATATATATCTCTTTCCATCTATACTCCAATTAAAATAAAATTTAAAAAATTAAAGACGTTTCCATCTACATTATTCCATCCATGTACAGACTGATGCATGTACAATCTGATGATCGCATAGTGCCATTATTAGTCATCAGGCAGTCACAAATCTTGATGATGACTTTGTAAGTTCCCACCTTCATTTGTTTAGAAATGCAGGAAAAATGGTGTATTTTTATGGTTGGTTGTGATATCCTAGAAGGAAGTCAAGTCTTATATGGGACTAGTGTGGAGAGTCTTCAAGCTCCTCTTTAGTTTTGAGAGACTGATTTTTTTTGCTTCAAGTTTTGAATGGCACTTTAATGTGTAAAATAAAATTTAACCATGTATTAAGACCCATTGAGACGTGTTTGTACTGATACATAATGATAAGCTATAAATGATTAATAGTTTACCTCCACTACCAACTGATCCCTGATCCTCCTCAAGCAAGAGGTTTGAAGCCTCTTTTGGAGAAATTGGAGAATATGCAAGCATGGATATGAAGTGAACTTCAGGACCTCATTTTTGTTGGTAATAGCTTCCAAGCTTCAGGGTCAACCCCCCAAATCATGGCTGTAATAGTGGCAGATTTTCCCATGCCACTGATTTTAAGGCACTGAATATTTGACCTGGCAGCTCTATCCAAGAAACTCAGCTGCCATTCTACCATCTAAGAAACACTGTATCTACTGTTCCTTAGGTACATCTCTCACATGTGGATAAACCTGCCTATGGAGCTCATAGGCAGAACCTCATAGGCTCATTGGAATTTTTCATAATCCTTTTTCAGCTTTACTTGGTGAGTGATATATCCATATTTCTAATGCTTAGGTTTGGAAATGTGTTTAGGAACTTCATCTTTAGTTGCCTAACTAAATGTCAGTATCCTCTTGAGTGGTTATTTTGTAATTTCTAAAATCTGTAATTGTAAAGTGCAATTCTTTTATCACTTAGAAGCTGATTCTTTAAGGCAGCCACTTTGTATTTGCATGTCTTGTTTTTAAGCTCAATGTTTACTGAGAAGCGTTTACCCCTTAAAACAGTTTTTGTTGTCAAAGTTTACTGAATATCTGAGCTATCTTACCCTATAATGTGGTACTGTAGCACATCAATAATTGAAGTTAATTATATTGTTTTAAAGCCCCCATCATAAACGTCTGAGATCTTCTACTCCTTTGAACACTGACTTGTGACATAGATTAACAATGTGAAGGGATTTTGGTATTTCATTTCCTTTCCCCTTTTTCTTTTGGTGTAAGTTATTGACACTCCAGGTGTTAACTTTGTGGAACTCTGAACACCTTTCACTATGCCTCAGAGAAACTCTCTCTCTAAATCTATTCTCTAGTTTTTCATTCAACTCAACCGTCTCAGCCGATAGCTATTTACTTCCTTCTAGATTTTCTCTGGTAGCTTATCTGGAAAGCTATTAAGAATTTGAGTGCATTATTTTATGGTGTTGCCAGTCTTTATTTTTTTTAGTAACTTCTCTGATAAGTTCTTACCAGCAAAAGAGGCATAAGCATCTTCTTTATAAAACAAAAACTGAGTTATGCCTGTCCATCATATGTGAAAAACCACAATTCTATGTATTTTCTGGAACTGAAAAGTGTAAAAACAGGTCAAACAGAATCCTGGGAAATAAGGAAAACAATAGTAACAACAACATGTAAGGAAAGGAGAAACACAGAAATGTAAACGGACCTCTGCCGGGAAAGTGTTTCCCCTGCGTTATGCACTTTGGCGTTTGTATGGCGATGACTTTCACACAGCAGTTGCTAAATGAATGCTATTCCCCTTCCTGAACTGATTCCAAGTTACAGGAGAACAAAAGAGTAAGCGCTGCTGGGTTTTCTTTCCACCCTATCTTTAGTCAATCATTTTGAAGCAGATTTAGAATTAATAATCCATAGATCCATGAAGATAAAATAGGAAATCCTAAAATTCTTCCAAAGCCACCAGTATAGTTCAAAGAGAATCTTCCTGTCTTAAGAGGACTACAACTCCTGTCATTTTGATAATTTATAAACCCGCCTTACATTCTTTTATCTAAATAGAGGTAGAATTCATACACCACAGAATTCAACACCATAAAGTGCGCAGTTCAATGGTTTTTGTTATAGTCACAAAGTTGTATAACTGTCATAACTGAACATTATTCCAGAACATTTTCAGCAACCGAGAAAGAATCCACATACCCATTAGCAGTCACTCCTCATCCCTGCTCTCCCAAACAGCTACTAATATATTTATTATCTTCATTGGCTTGTCTACCCCGGGTATTTCATACAAATGGAATCATGTGCATGGTCTCTGAGACTGAATATTTCACTTAGCATGTTGTAGCATGGATCCATACACAATTCCTTTTATGGTATAATAATATTCCATTGCATAGATAAACTACAGTTTGTTCATCCATTGTCGGACATGTGAGTTGTATCCATCCTTTGGGCATTGTAAGTGTATTATTCTATGAACATTCACATACAAGTTATGTGTAGACCAGTATTTTCAGTATTGAATGTATTTCTGGGTCATTATTTCCTGTGTATTGACTTATATGTCTATCCTTATTCCAGTTCCATACATCGTTTTTGGAGGGAAAAATAACCCATAAGGAGTCGCTCTTCTGAACTCATATTTTAAGTTATTCTTTTCAATTCCAGAATTTCTATTTTTTTTTCCTTCTTCTTCCTCCTCTTCCCCTTTTCTTTCTTCTCCTTCCCCTTCTCCTTCTTACCTTCTTATTCTTTGATTTTCTCACTTCACTGCTTTCTCTATTTGGTGACAGATCATTCTCATACTTCTTATTAGTTCTTTAAACATCATTTTCTTTAGCTCTTTGAACATATCAACATACCTGAGTAAATCTTTGTCTAACAATTGCAGTGTCTAAGCTTTCCATAGGGGTAGTTTTACTGATTGCTGTGTGTAGTTTATGGGCAGCGCTTGTTTCCTTACATGCCTCGTTTTGTTGTTGTTGTTGTTATTGAAAAAACAAAGCAAATGGAAATTGTAAATAGCATAATTGCAGCTCTAAAATATCAGATCTTCCTCCTTTCCAGGATTTCTTATTTTGCTGCTTGCTGTAGTTGTTGTTTTTACCTTTAACACCTCATATATAGTAATTCCCCTGGAGAAGGAAATGGTAACCCACTCCAGTATTCTTGCCTGGAGAATCCCATGGATGGAGAAGCCTGGTAGGCTACAGTCCACGGGGTCGCAAAGAGTCGGACACGACTGAGCGGCTTCACTATACTATATAGTAATTCAGGGCTTCCCAGGGAGCTCAGCTGTTAAAGGATCCAGCTGCAATGCAGGAGACCCTGGTTTGATTCCTGGGATGGGAAGTTCCCCTGGAGAAGGGAAAGGCTACCCACCCCATTATTCTTGGGCTTCCCTGGTGGCTCAGACAGTAAAGAATCTATGTGCAATGCAGGAGACCTGGGTTCAATCCCTGGGTTGAGAAGATCCCCTGGAGGAGGACATGGCAACCCACTCCAGTATTCTTGCCTGGAGAATCCCATGGACAGAAGAACCTGGTGGGCTACAGTCCACGGGGTTGCAAAGAGTCGGACACTGGAGTGGGTTGCCTTGCTCTCCTCCAGGGGATCCTCTCAACCCATGTCTCTATGTCTCCTGCACCGGCAGACAGGTTCTTTAGTGCTCAACGAATGATTGGAGAGAGATTTCCTTAAACATGTAGAACTCAAGCTTTGGCATGTGGCAGTTGGGAACTCTTCATTAGCCCTTCCTTCCCATGTATGCAGAGCCTCATGGTTAACCTGGTTAACCTGAGTGAGAGTATAAGGCTTTTGCAGGTTGCTGCTGAGCTTGAGAGTGGGGCATGTGACCAGATCAAGTTAAAGTGGTGCAGAGACCGCTGTTCTGAAATTCAGCTCTTTGTCATGAATAAATATTCCCCCAGTTGCTGCAACCTTTGGTCAATTTCCAAAGTTTTGAAAAATTTGATTCTAGTAATTTGAGGAGTACCTTCCTAGAAATTCTAGCTCTGCCATTTTCAGTAATAATACTGTCTTTTTTTTTTTTTTAAGTCTTTATTTATTTATTTTTTTAGAGCTTCCATTTTACTTTATTTTACTTTACAGTACTCTTGGTTTTGGCATACATTGACATGAATCTGCCACGGGTGTACACGAACTCCCAAACATGAGCCCCCCTCCCACCTCCCACCCCACATCATCCCTCCGGATCATCCCCATGCACCAGCCCCATGTGCTTAGGCTCTCAGGCTCACTTCAGGTTTATTGTTTCTGAATCTACAAGACTGTCGGTGTTTTCTTCTGCTGTCCCCCTCTGTCTTGTGTCTACCAACACAGATGTGACTTTCGTTTGATTTCTTTTCCAAGACACACATCACTCATACCAGCTGATGTAGATTTGATTTCCCAGGAAGAAAATCCTGTGATAGAGCTGAACATACAGGGAGTTGATTTAGGACTGTCCCTGAGTTTAATGGGCTTCCCAGGTGGCATTAGTGGTAAAGAACCCCCCTGCCAATTCAGGAGACACAAGAGACACGGATTTGATCCCTGGGTTGGGAAGATCTCCTGGAGAAGAGCGTAGCAACCATTCCAGTATTCTTGCTTGAGAATCCCATGGACAGAGGAGCCTGGCAGGCTACAGTCAGTAGGCTTGCAAAGAGTCGGACGTGACTGAAGTGACTTAGCACACGTGGATGCACTGAGTTTAATACCTGTGGAGAGGAGGGGAAGGATGCAGGTATAGGCAGAGGCAGAAGAGCTGTGATACTCTTTTTTAAATTTTACTTTTATACGGTTTTTTAAAGGTTACTTTCTCTTGTACTCTTAACAAAGTCCTCAGCACAACCCATAGGGATCTCTATAGCTCTAATGGCCTTTCAATGTTAATCTGAATTAGGTCAAGTGGGCTGAGACTTCGTACCCTTGCATTGAATAGTCACAGATGCAAACTACCCATGACTTTGGGCAAGACATGTGCAAAGTCTCTCTTGCTATGTAAGGTTAGATATTGTAGTTTCTGAAGATTTGTGCAGGCATTTTAGGGATGCATTGTTTTACCTATAACACAACCTAACAACATATCTTTTGTGAATTGCATATTTATGAGCCTGTAAATTCCCATTTTTCTATTCATTTGACGGTCTCTTTCTTACTAACTATAGGAGATGCTTCTTCAGAGGTCTTCATTGTTATACAAACTAAACCCATTACTGAAATATGATATATATTAGATTTTTGAAAGTAAACTTTTGATTATTTTCAGTGAGAAAAAGAGTAATGCATTGTAATGCTATTAAATTTTTTCCTAGATACTAATTTTACACATTCATTTGACAAGTCATGAAATATATATGCACAATATAAAATATTTAGAAACTAGTTACCTAATTAGTTAATAAATAATGAGTTCATTAATGTGCAGTTTTGCATATAGTGTTACAAATGCCTGAAAATATCAAATATGAATTATATTTTCTTCTATAATGCAATAAACAAATACTCTAAGTTAACAATGAAATATTATTGTAAAAAGGCCTAAAGAATGCCAATGACACTTTGCAAGAAAAGTCATAAAATAACTCACCTATTGAAGAGTTGCTTGAATGGATTTTGTCAGTTAGTGGAAAGAGACAGACACAATAGATACTTGCTTTTGGTGCTTGGTGAAAGTCTGGAGCTATAAAGGTGACAATATGAGTAAAACAGAATATAGGTAATAATTTTCCTCCATGTCTATATCTGCAACCAGGGAGGTGGCCAAATTCCTCTTCTAGTCATTCAAGAGTCTGGATATGGATGGCTATGAGTCACTGAGTGATACCACCCTCTACTGCAGTCTTACTGATTCTGGACTTGGATCAACTCTAAATAGTGCCTGTCATCATTTATATCATTTGCAGGTGTTTTGGCCTCACTAATTTATCACTGACCTGTGGATTTTTAAATTTCATTTTTTCTTTTAGCATTTTTATTTTAGTACAGCATATACACATCATAAGTTTACAGCTGAATGAATTGGGAAAAAATGAATGTGTTGTAATCATTGAGGTATAGAACTAGAATATTACCATAATTTAGAGGCCCCTCTCAGATCCTTCCTAATTACTAATCCCAACTTCTCCTAAAGTATTCATGCGCTTATCTTCTTCCACATTAATTATTTTTGTTCCATATTAATTATTTCTGTCACTTTATTTTAGTTACATTAATTATATATGTGTATGTATGCTTACTCCTTGGAAGAAAAGTTATGACCAACTAGATAGAATATTCAAAAGGAGAGACATTACTTTGCCGACTAAGGTCCGTCTAGTTAAGGCTTTGGTTTTTCCAGT